>JAHBCN010000078.1:0-308991 GCA_019359885.1 Listronotus oregonensis
CTTTGTTAATAACGGAAATATCCCGCAAGTGTCAAAAATTGGACACCCTGCACAAAGGATGTCCTCTGACTAAATAATATATATAAATGTAATAAAAATGTGGTAATGTTTTTCTCCTGATTAAAATTATTTAATTTATACCCTTTTTTTACATGCAAGTCATAAAAAGCAAAAAATGGTAGCGAACTATAGTGTTTCTTTGTTTCTTGCCACTCTGCTTGATCCCAACCTTAAGTGGCATTACGGCTAAAGACAATAGCGTCATTGCTGCCTGTGTACGTCAGCAGCTTTCTAAATAATATTCCGCAGATGCATATAATTCGTTCTTTGTGATTTATTATTACGTGGTTGCATCTAAAGGAAAGGGAAATAGCAGCTTTCTAAACGGAAAATGCATTGCGGTTTAATAATTAATGAACGTATGGAATGTGCTTTTAGGCAAACCAGCTATGAAGTCATTAAATTCATTTAAATAGCACAGTTTAAAGAGCAAAATAAAAGCTTTTGGTTAATAAAATTTAAGAGCAAACCACCAATATTATCCTTTAAAAAAGTTACCGTACAAAAGTTAGGTTTTTTGTTTTTTTTTTTTTTTTTAATGAAAAAAACTGTTAAAAATTATAATTTAATCGCAATGCTGTTATTAGAACTTTTGTAAAGAATCGAAAAACACACAAATGTTTTTTGCTAATCTTTTTTGGTGCATTTTTTGCTAATCCTTTTTGGTGCATTTTTTGCAAAGAAAATTTGGAAAAATCGATAAAATTGACAACTTTAAAAAAATTATTACTTGGAACTTTTTAAACTTGGAAAGCTGATCTTCGGGAAAATGATTATTTATAACATGCTTATATAAGAAACGTAATTTTTTACGCCCCAGCACAAGTAGTTGCCGATATACTCTGTTACCGGCTAAATTAGAACTGAAACCCAGTATATGCGAATTAAGGTTTGAATGCTTTGTGTATTGACGATTACTAAATGAGATACTACGATTAAATAAATATACAAAGTTAATTTACAATGCATTTACAGTTTACTACACTAAAATTATTTCAATGTGTAAAGTGGGCGCATTAACAATTTTTAAACCTAAAATTATCCCTTAGACAAATAATTGATTTAAAATTTTATATTCTTTAAAACCATAGAAGTAAGGAAAAGGTTTTTAATTTACTCTTTCATTAGAATTGCCCTAATTATTGTTAATTAATTAATTGTCAAGAGGTTGAAAGATTTAAACATAAGTTATTATCTAAAGACCATAGTATCTGTACACAATTTATCAAAGCTTACTTTTACAAAAAAATATGTGAAAAAAAGTTAAAAATTTTACTTAGAAAAATTACAAAAAATTTGCTATAGATCAGTAAGAAATTTAGTTGACTGTCGTTTAAAATCGGTATTAATTCTTGACTCACTATCTTATCAATACGGTTAAATATTACCTTTACTATCTGCTAATGTCCTGAAAACTACGATTAACCAATTATTTTTCCTTTTAATTAACTGCTCGCCTTTTCTTACAACACTTTCATTTGAAGGCCAGTCCTGTCTCTTGCTTTTAATCACTTTATTTTACTTTTGAAACATACGTACATGTCAAATTAAATTCGACAGAAAAATACCTGAAAAACTTATAACTTTATTTGATTACAGAAAACAAAAGGCAGTAATTAATACTGCTATGAGAATCTGGCATTCTCATCAAGGAATTTAATAGAATATTTAGGTAAATCTCCCGAAATACAAGCACAATTTTTAGACCCTTTTTCTTTAAAACGAGCTGTCTTACTGGAAATTAATAGAATAATTTGGTAATGCGACTGAAATACAAGAACTACTTCTAGACCATGTTTTACAGACAAAACTCAAAGTCCTACTGGATTGAAATCTGTTGTCGCCTCTTCATCTTCGAGATCCGCCATACCGCCTTCGATGCAACTCGTTTTTTCTGGCGGGCGAAATATCAAGACCTTGGATTGGATGCGCCGTCTCGCTACGTAATAACAGAGTTCATGGAAGCATGTCGATATGTTCGCGTTGCATAGCGACGAACGGTTTCCTTTGATTTCTTAATTTTAGATTGGAAGTGGAGTTCCGAGAATTGACGGTTTGTTTCCATGTGTGGAATTTAAATAAAGCGCTGTTGTTACGTTTATTTAGGAGATTTACTGTTTAATTTTTAGATTATTAATATTTTATTAAAAATTAGATGGAAAGTTAACTGTCATTGGGCCATTGAAAATAGCTTCCAAGTTGCAAGAAGTGTTTCTGCAACAATGTTGTTTAACTGTGCTAAAGAAGAGCGGTATCTGTGGTCTCTTTTTTTTTAACGCAGTTTAAATACTTTGCAGTGATATTCTAGACGATTCCGCGTATTAACTCTAATTGTCCAATATTAATGTAGTAAATAGGTTATTAAACTTTATATTTTATTCTACAACTTGTATACTTTTTATTTTCTTATACATTTGGCAAAAAGTGTCCTAAACGGCTTCAAACATTACGATAAACAAACGATCCTGCTTTTGGGGTAAAGTAGTGGGGATTTAAAGCAAGCCGTAGAAATACGAACGCCTGGCGCTGTTAATTTCCCCTAGTCTGCTTCGACCCCCAACTACTCTGCCCCAAAAACGAAATAGCGCCTGATATACAATGTTCGATGCCGTTTTTTATACTTTTCGCCAAATTTATATGGGAATCGACAATATACAAGTAGTAAAATAAAATAAAAAATTTAATAATCTGTTCACTACATTCAAATCGGAGAATTACAGTTAATACGCTGAATCGTTTAAATTGTCATTGCAAAATATTTAAACTACGATTTTGTAAAACCACATATCAGACAGCGGAGTCCGCACTTAGCCTGTTTGAGAAACATGTTATAAATAACACAGGCACTTAAAAAAATTAAGTGGTCTGTACATTTAGCCAAAGCCCTCTATCTATATGTATTTTGATGCACTAAATCCAAATCCGTGGTGCATTTGGCCCATACACCCTCAATTTTTTTATTAAATAAAACTGCTAAAAATGGCTCAAAATTGCAATTATAAAAACGTTTTTTTTTTTTTAATTGAACTCGACCAAGTATGTTTCTTATATATTTTGATACGATAAATCTAAATCCAAAGTTCGTTTTGCCCGTACACCCTCCAAATTTTGAGTAGATTGCGAAAAAAACTGCTAAAAATGGCTGAAAATTTTGAATGTCTTTCATCATCGACGGGAAATTAAAAACATGCTTCAGGTAAGCAAAATTTATTCCTAAAAAAATCATGTAAATGATCGATAGAATCTATAAATATTTCAATATAATTTCGGAGGAATTATGCTCATTGGTATTTATAAGAACAATACTGTTTATTGCATCATTATACATCATTGCTATTTTTTCTGATTTTTATTAAATATGTAAATCAAAGAATCATTAAATTATATTAGAAACTTACTTAATCCAGTTTAATAAAAAAATATTTTTCATAACTGCAATTGCTCGCAATTTTTAGCCATTTTTAGTTGTTTTGGGCAATCTACTTAAAATTATAAAAAAAATCGTTTTTATAATTGTAATTTTTCGCAATTTTTTACAATTTCCTCAAAACTTTGAGGGTGTATGGGTCAAACAGACCTGGGATTCAGCGCATTAAAATACATACAGCTAGATGAGTCTGGTTAAATGTACAGACCACTTTATTTTTTTGTGTGCCGGTGTAATCATTTTCTCAAAGATGAGCTTTTCAACTTTAAAAGGGTATAAGTTATGATTATTTAAAAATTTGTCAATTTTAGCGGTTTTTCCGACTTTTCTCTGTAAAAGGGCACCAATAAGAATAAGCAAGAAACAGTTTGGTTTGTTTTTTCATTATTTACAAAATTCCTATTGACAGTCTCGCCATTAAATTACAAATAAATTTAAATTTTTTACTCTAAAATAAAAAATGGATATTTTTGATATGGGAAACAGAAAAAAGCTGACTTTTGTACGTTTTTTTTTAGGTTCTATGTACCTTTTTTTAAAAGACGGTACTAGTAGTTTGCTGTTAAAGTTTAATTGCCAAAAAAATATCTACAAACTGTTCTAAGAAGTAAATGTTTGCATACAATTTATATTTTTATTTTAAAACATAATCTTTCTAAAATAACAAAAGCGTTAACCTTACACAAAGTTTTACATTCTTGTGAAAGCTTATTTTTAATACTAAATATTCAAGCTTCTTTTTATCTTCTGACTTAGACTTACTGTCTGCAATAAATCGTCATAGTATGAAAACGATTTGTTAAATCTAATGGGCGATTATTTTTAATACATTTTCAACTATTGGGCAATGTTGCATTGGCGCCAAGGTTTTAAATAAGTTAATTCAAAGTTTTAATTTCATTTAAACCTTTCGAGCTACATGTCACAGACATTAAGGATCGGAATTTTATGAGAAGTGATCATTATTAATAATAGGAGAAAAATACGATAAAAAAATGAGTGTGATCAATTTCTCTTGCTATTACTTCAGGATTGGCAAAATATTTTGGAAGTTTGTATTTTTTTTTCTTTACATTTTTTTTTAAAGGTTATAGGTAACCAAATCATATACTATTAATTTTGGTCCCTCTGACTTACGCAGGAAAATATTTTTATACGGGCCTTTAAGATATATTGGGGTATATTCTAAGCTATATGACCAAATTTGTTTTTAAAATAGTATAACGTTGGTATAAGCAAAAATAAGCTTATTTATATATGTACATACAGTTAACCAATAAGTAGGGCCCGAATTTGGGAACAAGCTCGTCCCAATACGTTTTTTTTTATTCTGCTAAGTTTTTTTTTTATATAATTTAAAATATCTGCAAGTCTAGAAAAACTCCGTTTGACATCACAGCTTGTAACTAGAACAAAACGAAAATGATTGTCAGTTTTTTTATTTTGTAGCTCCTCGAAAATATTTTTTATTTATAAAAATCCTAAATTTCTTTTCAAGATTTTTGGTATATACAATTTTAATTTGTCACCAATTTCATAAGGAGCAGATTTAAGCTTGTGCATAGTGGTTTAAAATACATGAAATGAAATCACTAGAGGGGCATTTTGTTTTTCTAACTGTTTAATCACATCCGGAAGATATCCAAAATTTTCAAAAATAAATTTTTAATTTAACATTTGGTGCATTTATAACTATTTTACTTTATTTCACACATAAAGAATCATCTTGCAACTGCCAATAGCATTTTTTACCACATTGTAATTTATATGGTAATGCATAACTATTGATAACCATGTTCCCCTCCTTGTAATTGCAGGTTGTGGCGGTAATGCGACATTAAGACACATATCTCTTAATGTAATTTAAAAGTAATACGCGCAGGTGACTTAAAGTCATCTTTTTTAACCTCGCCAACTAAAGTATCAATAAGTGGATAAAAGTTACGTATCATTTCGCATATTCTATGTAGGGCTTGAGCTAAACATGTGAAATCAAGCAATTTGGAAAACTTATCTTTTAACTGTGGTCCTGCTTTCAGCATATATGCAGCACTATCCAAAAGAAGCAAAACAACACTTTCATGAATACTAGTGGCTGACAGTAGTGAAGCAATACTTTCTACTACAGATTTGATTATTGTGTCACTATTGGTTTTAGAAAGAAATTTACTGTTAATTAAATATGAGTTTTCCGGTTCGTGATTACTTAAAGGTCCAGCTATAATATTAGCAATGTGTCTTCCCTTGGCATTAGTGAGTTCATCGACACTAAACCATAACTTTTTTCCTTCCTGATTGTGTCGTATTTTGTTTATAGGTTTTAAATGGACCTTATCAATATAGTTTTTGCGCAGAGTTGATTCGTCCGGTACTTTTATGGGGCAGTTTTTTTCCAAAAATATCCTCATAGACTTATGATTTATTTTATAAAGAGGATTATCAGCTGCAATAAAGGCTTCACACAAATCCATGCAGAATTCTGCATTTGATACATGTTCTGACTATGTGAATTTCGATGTCCCCGGAAAACTTCGCATTTTTTTTAAATGTTGCGGACCTTTAGCATGTCACTCAATCTAACATGGTATTGTACAGATAAATTTAGAATTACAAATTCTGCACCAAACACCTTATTTACTTTTAAATAAAAAAAGTTGAATTTCGAGATAGCCACTACAACTTCATTTTTTTACTTGTACTTATAATTTCTTTGCCCGTATACGACTTATTTAAATATAACAAGTTATTTTAGCACAAATATAATATGATGATGAAGACTAACTAAATTTAAAAGTTTTAACCTAGGTACACAAATTATCAGTATTTAGTGTTATGCTATAGGTAAGTATAATAAAATTTATAGGGGGTATGGTCTAATTCTATAGGTATTAAACTAAGATTTTACAGCTATTGTAATTAAATAATTAAAGTGTTATATAACATTTAAATTTAACAATGTGGAATTATTTTGGTCTTAAGTTTGTTTATTTCAAGGAACTCTGGTAGATTCAATTTACAGCCTTTGTTTTTTGTATAGAATATTCTTAAATTTTGATTAAAAATTATGATTTTTTTCTATTAAATATTTAGCATAAATTTTATGTTTCTTCGTAACAGTTACGTTTCCTAGCGGGGCAAAACTGCTGCAGTTTAATAGAATAGTTGTTTAGAGTCAAAATATATGGTTAAAAATCAAGTCCTCCTATTTTTTTTTTTTTTTTTTATTTTAATTACACCTTTATAATACCTATTTTACTTTTGTAAATTAACGTGTATTTGGAAAATTAAACTGGATTTATATTTTTAAAAAATCGCCAACTTAGGGTTTGTTGCAAAGATATTTAACAAAACTCTTAAATTTTACAAATAATCTTTTCAACAAGGAATATTTTACTAGTTATACGGTCCCAAAAAAAATGTGATTTAACGTTTTTTTTTTTAATTCCTGTGAAAGTGTTCAACAATTGTTTTTGAAACAAAAATTTAATTCGTTATATGGGACTTAAAATCATAAGTGTAAAGATGAGGCTGCCAGTGCCTTATGTAAATTAACTAATTACTTTTGGATCTTTTTACCTGAAAAAATATTCATTTATCTTACACAATAATTTATAAATCTAAAACGATTTGTCTTCATTGTTTTTTTTTAAACAGTGCAAGAAAGTACATCTTATTAAAAATAACAAAACGATAAACAAAACATATTTTGATACGACGGTAATTGGGTATTATCCATATATTTTAAACAAAGAGAAGTACACACTAATGCCCAGGAATGAGTCCCCAGGTCAATTTTATAATCATACAAGTTTATATAAAAGAGCCAGTAGCATATTTCAGATATGAAAACATAGGTAAAACAAAGAAGTTTAAAGGGACTGCGAAACAACTCGTGACGTCACATCGCATATAAATACAGCTTGTTTACGTATCGATTTTGTCTGTTTCTAGTTGTGCTGCGGTAAATCTCGACATAACTTGTATTATGTTTAATTTTGCGTGGCTAAATAAAGTATTTTTCATTCATTATGGCTAGCGAAGGATTTGTTAAGGCTCCCACAAACAGTTTACACTCTGTGGATATGTTTATGGTGATGAATTACATTAAAAATGACGAACATTTTAATACAGCATAAATCAGAGGTGCAAAAAGCAGCTTGCAAGTATTTATTTTATATATTAAAAAAAATAAACATCTTCTTGCAATACTTGATGTTTAAACCAAATTAGAAAAAATCTATTCATGAAGGTATTTATGTATTTGTTAATTATAACCGTATTTCTAACTTACGTTAAATTAGTCTTCACAACAAAAAAACTCACTTTTTGATTTTAGCATATCACGTCTTGCTGCTGTAAACCATCGTTTCTTACGCTCATAATCCCCCCAAGGCACACATACGAAAATTTTGGTTGGTGTACTTACAGATGTGCTCGTACAAAGTTAGAATTAGTCATTCAAGCAGCTGTAAATGTTTCTTGGTATTAACAGCAACTTAAAGTTTTTCGACTGTAGCCACGTAAATAATGCCGTAATAAACTTAAACCTCTTAAAGGGCGTTTACTGTTTATATGCGCTGTGACGTCAGACAGCAGTGACCTTCGGAAAGCTTGTTTTGGCACCAATTCTTGACGTTTAAATTTTAAACGGCAGTTTTTGCTTGAAATATGCTTTTTTTAGGTTACCATACGATTTATATGCATATATGCTGTCATTTTGTAGGTTTTCTAAAAAACGTGGATATACCCTATTGCACCAGAAAATCATATTGACACCTAAAACAACACAGCCTCGAATTTTCTTTTAAAAACACACTGGCACACCAAGCCACTATATATATATAACATATTTGAATATATGTTTAACTAAAACAAGACATATAAAAAGTTTAGTGATGATTTCTGTGGATGTCCACTTTATGATGTATATTCCAGCCTCAAAAAAAAAACATTTTTAATCTCCTTAATTCTCCAATCGTCAAGACAGATGACTGTCCCACCATTTGTATATACTCATCGTACAAGCTCTGTCAGTTTTTAAACTTTTAAATGCTACTTCTTTGAAAAATATTTTTCTCTCAAACAATTTGAAAAACATGGCTTAATCCGTCATAAAAAAAGCAAAAATCACTTTTAAGACAATCAACTACTACTACTACTACTACTATAGTCGAAAACTACTCGAAATGCATGGAAAAGATGAGCGATTTACATGCACTCGTCCTACCTACAAAATTTTAAGCTGTAGGAATGCAAACAATATTTTGTTGAAAGAGTTCTTACATTTTAAACCCCCATCTTTTATTAATCAAGCAAATTATTATGATCCTGGGGTCCTGGTTATTTTCTAATTTTGAGTTTCTCTATACATACATCTGTAAAATATTATTTGAGGAACGGCTGATTTACATTGCCCAAAATAAAGCTATTGTCCTAAGCGTCAATGCCACAAATATTTGTCTATACAAAGTCTCGCATATATTTACATCATAAACAGGCCTGAAACAATAGCTGATGTGTTATGAAGTTTCAGTGGAAAATTTATTGGAAATCTGTTGGATGCAAAACACTTCTTCTTTGACTTTATTGAAATAAACAATATATAATGTCAGACGACATTTTTATTAATAAAAGAAGACCAAATACGCTTTTAAATACAAGAAAGTACAAATGTGTGCTTTCTTGGATATAGAAGGAGCGTTTTTTACAACACGTCCCTTTTATCTACCTTAAATGCGCCGAGACGCAGAAGGATCGGAGCAACAAGCTGCAAGTGGATGGACTGCATGCCAGTATTTACCTCAATTTTTAAATACGTAGCTTTAAGCGAGGATGTCCGCAAAGGGCGTCCGGTCCCCAATGGAACCTTGTCATGGACGACCTACTAAATGTCCTACAACTGGAAGGGCACCAAAGATTTTAATACGCAAACGATCTTGTCAGTATGGCCCAAGATAAATTTAACAACACTGTTAGGGATGAAATGCAACAGACCCTAAACGTAGTTATCAGCTGAATGAGAAAGGTGGGACTAAACACGCCCTTCTAAATCAGTTATAATTACCTTCACCAAAAGGAGAAAACTAGAGGGTCTAGGATCCTGAACCTAAGAGATAAAACAATCAAGATTGTGGGAGGAGTAAAATATTTAGGTGTCATCTTAGACTTTTAACTGACCTAGAACCAACATCTTCAGAAAATAAGAAAGAAAGCAACTAGACGCTTTCTTAATCAGACGCGCTCATGAAAAAAATGGGGTCCAACATGGTTTACCGGTTATACACCATGGTGGTAAGACCTATGATAATATACGCATCACTGGTATGGTGGACAAAGATGCGACAAAAAACTGGTGTTATAGAACTGTAGTACAGAGGCTTGCTTGCTAAGCTTTAACGAAAGCAATCAAAACAACCCCAAAGCAATCTTTTAACCTCGTAGTGATGGGAGAGGCAAGAATGGGCTACACTGCAACAAAAACCAACTGTTGTCTACGCTTTTTTAAATACAAGAAAGTACAGCTCGGGTTAAGCGAGGATGTCCGCAGGAGGGCGTCCGGTCCCCACTTCTATGGAACCTTGTCATGGACGACCTACTAAATGTCCTACAACTGGAAGGGCACCAAAGATTTTAATACGCAAACGATCTTGTCAGTATGTCCCAAGATAAATTTAACAACACTGTTAGGGATGAAATGCAACAGACCCTAAACGTAGTTATCAGCTGAATGAGAAAGGTGGGACTAAACATAAGCCCTTCTAAATCAGTTATAATTACCTTCACCAAAAGGAGAAAACTAGAGGGTCTAGGATCCCTGAACCTAAGAGATAAAACAATCAAGATTGTGGGAGGAGTAAAATATTTAGGTGTCATCTTAGACTTTTAACTGACCTAGAACCAACATCTTCAGAAAATAAGAAAGAAAGCAACTAGACGCTTTCTTAATCAGACGCGCTCATGAAAAAAATGGGGTCCAACATGGTTTACCGGTTATACACCATGGTGGTAAGACCTATGATAATATACGCATCACTGGTATGGTGGACAAAGATGCGACAAAAAACTGGTGTTATAGAACTGTCCAAAGTACAGAGGCTTGCTTGCTAAGCTTTAACGAAAGCAATCAAAACAACCCCAAAGCAGCCGTGAAGTGTCTCCTGGACTTTCCACCACTTAACCTCGTAGTGATGGGCAAGAATGGGCTACTTTCAACTGCAACAAAAACCAACTGTTGTCTACGCTGGTTTGGGACACAACGACATTAAAGGCCAGTTTGGTGACAACATCTTGGACGTGAGAACGCGGACCAGGTGATTCCCCAATACTCATTTAACAAAAACTTCGACGTAAAAATTCCCGATCGAAGTGAGTGACAACAATCCGATCTCCCCAACACGCTTGAAGACATCATCTGGTACACAGACGGATTCAAAACAGCACAGGGATCTGGAGCGGGCACAGTGAAATTAGGAACTCACAATTCTTCATCCCGCTAGGAGCACACAGTTCTGTATTTCAATTGAAAATATATGCTTTACTGCACTGTGCAAAAAAAGCAACAAAAGAGCTTATAAAAACAAACGAATCTGTAGAATAACAGAGAGCCAAGCATCTCTAGGGGCAAGGGCAAACACCAAAGTAACGTCCAAGCTGACATGGGAATGCCAAAAAAAACTTTAATTCCTAGAAGAACGCAACAGGGTAACTTTTCTGTGGGCACCGAGATAATCGGGAATAAAAGGCAACGAAAAAGAGGATGCGCTAGCAAGACAGGCATCATCCACTCCATACTTTGGACCAGACCCTTAGAGTGACTAAAACCACAACACAAGGGCAAACTAGGAAATGGACCAGAAACAAAACGAGGAATACTGGTCCAGCATCAGTGGATTAAAAGATGGAAAAAGCACATCCAAAAAAACGAAGAAAGAACTACTCAGACAAAGTAGGAAAATACTTTACATAACATGACACGATAACCTAAGAGAACACTTACACAAGATAGGCTCGGGTATGCCCGAAAACTTTATTTTAGTTGGTGGTTTCCAATGGATAAATGTTTTTGAATGTTGTTTTTAGTGGAAAAAAATATTTGTTCCAAGACGAGGACACCAAATATATAGGAAATTATTGGAGGTTTTTGTTCTACAATAGCATACATAAACGTTCTATTGTGGTTAAATATACTTGCATGCTTAGGTCACACAGTGTACAACTGGCGATAAAACTCCAAAAAAGTAATGTCACGAATTATATTACTAACCCATTATTAATCCATGGTCACAAATGACAAAACAATTTGTTGCAAAAGGTATATTTATTACCTTTCAAAATAAAAATGGTGGCGACTTAATTGATTTTGAAAATCCCCCAAATTCCCTTAACATTTAGCAAATGAAACAAACTATTATTTAAACAATTAATATTACTGCTACAAAGTTTTCTTTATTGAATAATATGGAAGCACTTTCTTTACTTTTAGGTTTTTAAAAAAATAATTTATTTTGCTAAGATACTAATACCATTCTAGTTTATTCTGTGATTATTATCAAATGTGTGTTGACATATTTTTGATTTGTGGAATTCTGGTTATGATGTTCTTTTACGCGTTTGGCTAATGGTCTGGAAGCTTTACTCATAAAGCAGTTATTATGGTAAGCTCACCCGGTATATACTTTTAGGATTTCTTCTATGGCTGTATGCTAAGGCGCTGATTACACTTACAATTTTTATTAGAAACAAAGTGTTTATTTGAATGACCACCAAATAAAAGGTATTTAAATCCTAAACTATTTATTTATAATAATACCTAGTACAAAACAAATTAAATTTGTTTGTCCGGAACAGTACACAGCAAATTAGAACTGCTTTCTTAAAAAGTCCAAAAAAATGTATATGTTGCACAACTTACAATTATTTTCACATTTACACTTTATATAGTCACTTTTTACTACAGTTTATAAGCAAGTACAGAAAAGGTTTAAATCGTACAACGAGATATAGGTAAAACTCTCACGTTGCTAGAATAGCGTTTAATTTCGTAAAAGTTGAAATTACTTCCACTTTAAAAATACAATTTATTTAATATGGTTGATTCTAGACGACAATTCCGTTTGTGGGGTTCGGGATAGACAAAGAGATGGACATAAGACATACATAAATTCACAAAGCTTGAAACAGACCAACTGAGCAGCAACAAGAGGCACCTTCTTTTAGGAGAAAAATTTACTAGAATGGGCTGCGCTATGCCGGACTACCCGCTGTGTTGTCACTGTTAATAGACATTATATTTTTTTTTATTAAAAATTAAATGAATTGCGTAAAATGTTAATCAAGCCTTAGCAATTATATTTATAAGATATTTTATAAATGGCCTACTTTTTATTTTCGTTAACATTAACTGGTTTTGTTTTTGTTATTTAAATCTAGTACTGTTCTTTTGAATGGTAAAATTTATCTATTCGTTATTTTTTTTTAAGTGGGTAACTTAAGGTAGATATATAGGTCTATTTTAATTTCGTCTTAAATTTGGTTGCCCAAATTTATTAAAGCAACTATTTATAAAATCAATTGGTTGTATTTTAACCTAAAATAATTCTAAAAAACTATTTTTCTGTGTTAATATTACAACAATTAGAACAAATTATTTTTATTTTATTACATAGACTTATTATAATTAGAACAAATTATAATTTCTTATTGTTTTTTTTTTTATAATTTTTTTAATTATTATTGGATAAATTGAGTTAAAATTTAGGTATCTAATTGTATGAGTAGGTTGGTTAAAAATTTTGGTTTTAAAATAGGGTAAGTATTTTTTATTAAAATATCAAAAAGGAAATTGTCAATTGTTTTTTTTTCTAAAGTCAAATTAAAAATAGGTTCTTATATTATTATGCGTGTTAGTTTCGGTGACTTCTGGTTAGTAGTTAAATAAACAATTTTTAAGCATTCTTTGTTATGTTGATAAATAGCAAAAATGCCATCTATATACCTTCACCATACTAAAGGTTAATAATGACAATTGTTTACAAAATCGGATTTAAAATGTTTATAATACCTATTATTTAATTATGATAATAAAGGTAAACTTATGGCATTGCCAGAAGATTTTTTTTTATAAAAATCAGTAATATTTTAGAAACATGCTTTAACTTGGCTTTAACTTAAGAAGTTTGTAATTCAAGAATATAATTTATATTTAGTTAAGTTCGTTCACCATGGTGAACAATATATACCTATTTATTATTTACAGTAATTAACATTTTATCATAAGGAACATTTGTAAACAAACTAGCAATCACCAAAGTGTTATTTAGATTTACGTCAATTTGTGATAACATTTTTTAATGTAAAGTTGATTTTGTTTACTAAAGGTTCTGAAATATTACTTTAGTGGAAATTTTTGCTGTGTAGGTGAGTTTATATAATCAACTATAGGACGCATGGCATATCAGGTTTATGTATTTTAACTACTTCGTAAAAGTGTGATATTTTACTATTTTGTTGTATAAGTTTAAATCTGATTGTGTGTAAAATAATTTGTATGTTTTTTTTTTAATATTATATATTTGCGTTTTAATAGATTTGGATAGGTCATTGTTTATTTTTGTATAATGAAAATCATTTAAAGATACATTATGCAATAAGGTGCTCGCCCACTATCGCGACGCGACAAGGTTTCCCGCCCATTGAGTGACGCGACGCGGCGCGACTTGAAATCTTCCAAAATGTGGCAGTCGGTTGCGGGTTGTCTTGAAGAGCTCATTGGACGGAGATATTTTTGTGTTTGGAATGATTGCTGCTATGAAGGAGGAGGGTCCATGAAATTTATCGAAAGAGAAATGCGTGTGGAGAATTCCATCACTTACTTCCTGATTTGAGAAAAGATGCAAGACAATTTTTCAAATACTTTCGCATGTCGGAAGAAAAGATTTTTCTCACTTCTCAGTTTAATACAGACGTCTATAAAAAACCAAAAAAAAGTTGCTCCCACATACCTTAAAATCAGAATTCACTAAACAACTTGTTTTATTTAGATTAATTTTAAAAAATTATAATAAGATACCAATGTCACAAAAATAACAACAAATGAACAAATGCAGTGATAACAGAACAGAGCAACATGTGAGATTCTTCACGATGATACATGAAGGAGGCCGATGAGACTCGAATGCCACGCGACATTGTCGCTTGCTTGCTCTCCTGACTTGTCTAGTGGTGTCGCGTCGCGTTGCGCCACGTCACCTCGCCTAGATGAGCAGGCTTCTGTTTAATTACATGTAAAGTATCCCGAATGCACACCACTACTACCGTTGCATTGTCTTTATTTGCAGTATATCAAGTTATTTTGCGACAACGAAGATTAGTCAAATGATCATTATCCTGCCTATAAAGAATAAACACATTATTAACTCCAAGCATGTATTCATTAGGTTAGCATACTTTATATACTTTATCTTTTGGTTGTTCCTTTTATTTGTTGTATTACTTTTAATGCAGTTCAAAAATAATTTAACTTAACGTAAAAACGTAAGTACACCATCCTGCCCATATTTCGCTAAAATTTATTATTTACGATTTATTATTATACGTTTGACTTTAAAAGAAAGGAAAATCAAAACATTTTAAAAGAAGTATTCATTTTCGGTTATATAATTTATGTGTTTTTGGCATGGGATGTGTTTTGAAACAATAAATCGCTTAATCCGCTTAAAGCAAATCGTTGTAGCCTTTATCTATTTAATTTTGTAAACATTTTTTACCAATAATAATAAGTCTTGTTTTTTAAAAAATTTAGTAGTTTCTAATAAAATACAAAGAGTTTTCTATAACATTCGGTGATTTTTGGACAATGAAAAAATAGTTATGCATAGAGACACACGATAAATACCTGTTTTATTTTTTTGTCAGCATTACGTAAATATTTCAAGAGCATATACTTGTGACACAGAATTGGCCACATACAGACAGACATTACAAGTTTTTTATTTCATAAAATATCTTGTCAATAGTACAGAATGCATGAGCATTTCTAAAAATCCTATAGTAATCCTAAAATCTTTAAAAGAACGAAATTACCAAAAAACTATTATTCTTTAATTGCAACATTTTATCTCTAAACTGACACACTTACCTTACATAAATAATTGCAAATCAAAATTATTATTTAATAAATAACATTAACTAGATCAGTGAACCAGCTTAACCGGTGACTAAACAAAACAATCTTATTTAAATACATGGACCAACAAAAATGGTGAATACGACGCGAATCGGGTAAAAAGAGTTCATCGCTGTACGAACATGGCCCCAGCAAAGTGTAATTTATGAATCTCATTTAATTTATGTATGTAGTATTTGATAAACTTTGTAACAGGAATTTTTAATAAATTTATTTTTAAGCCCAATATTAAATCGAGTTATAAAAACACACCAAGTTATAAAAACATTTCAGAATATTTAAATACAAATTGGATACTAAAAATACCCAATTTTAACCAACACTCACAGACACTACCATAAAAAATATTATAAACACAATAGAAACACATATCCAGGCACTCGTATCATATTCTGACAATTATGGCATTCATACCAACACACTTTTTCTGCTAGAGAATATTACATTATTAATTATAATTTTACATCTTCTATACGAACGTAAGAGGATCGCAATTGCAGTACCCATCATTTCTAGCATCCTGTGTATCTCCTTTATAATCTATTTACTAAGCCTAATATTTTTTCTTATTTATTGGATGTGTAAATCAAAAAAAAAATAATAATAATAATAATAAAACTAAAAAAAAGAAATTCTTAAAATGTCAAATTAAAATGAAGCCGTAATAAATAAAGGTAAGTCAAAACATTAAATCCGCCAATATGTACTAAATATAAATGAAAACAAGAAATTTTTATCACCATCTCAAATCAATGCAAAAGTAAAATGCATTGCATTACGTTAAAATTAAAGCGATTTATCCTATTTATGGGAAAATTATCTGTTGTGTAACAGTTTTTCCCGTTTAAAAAATATAAATAGATAAATAATTAAACAATACAAAAAAATGCAAAAGTAAAAGGATTTTAAATAAAAAGAATTATAATTCATATTAATTTTATACTTTTTAAAAGTATATTTTTTTTTTTTTTAAAAGATATTCAAAGCTTAACCCAACGGCGTGTAAATTATTAATTAGGTGCAGGATAAAATATCATTGTAAATTAATTAAACGCTAGAAAAAGTTTAATAAAGTTGAGAATATACTAAGAATATAAGTCATAAAAAGTTGTAAGATTAAGGTTAAAATAATTACAGTGAAAAACAACACTTATCTTACATAACTGTTTGCAAATCAAAATTATAATTTAATAAATAACAATAACTAGATCAGTGAAATAGCTTAACCGCTGACTAAACAAAACAATTTAATATAAATACATGGACCAACAGAAAGGGTGCGGAGTGTTATAACGGTCAGTTAAAAATACGAATACGATGCGAATCGGGTAAAAAGAGTTCACCCCCCTACGAACATGGCCTTACCAAATTGTAATTTATTAACATAAGTAGTAAAAATTTAGATATTTATATTCTTTATATTTTTAAGCAATTTTAAAGTTTTTATTTTGTATTATAGTTTAATAAACATTTTTTATAATTAGTTTGTTTTTCTGTGTTCATGTTGCACCCAAAAAACGGTGTGACTATATTACGCATATATTAAAAAAAAATAAATAAAAATACTACGGGTATGCAGCTTTTTTGTTTTTATGATACGTAAGACAATTTCACGTCACTTTTAACCCGGTTACAGTGCGGTTTACGTTTGTTAATTCGTGACATTTTGATGACGTTAAACAAATAGCCACTGAACAATGTTTGGTATTTTAATTTAACTTATAACTGTTTGTTTTTCGAGAAAGGTGATCCTAAAAAAAGCATATTCAATCCTTTGTATGTGCTGAAAAATCTAAACTTTTTGACTCACACCAGTTTTCAGGTGTGTGTGTTAACGGCCACCTTGTTACATATATTAGAGTATTTACATTTTAATTAAACGCAGTAGATATAAAAAGAATTAATAGGAGTAAAAAAGGCACTCTCTGTACAGGATGATCTATCCCTAAAAGGCTTAACAAAACATTAAAAACCATAATTTACTAACCATGGAGCGCAAGAAATCATTCTTGCAGATAAAGGCACCAACATACAAACAAAACTAAATTAACAAAAAAACACAAACCGTAAGTACTATAAGAACTTAATGCAGCGAACGTATAACTTTAATCCATTTTTTTGCAAATTTACAGCACATAGACTGTTATGTAATCGGCAATAAGGCCCACCAATAGTTGGCCGTTGAAAGTTAGAATATTCGTAAAAAAGTTTTTTTAAGAAGTAAACCATTTTAAAAAATACTTTTTAATTCATTATCTTTTAATTTTAAACATCAGATTTAAATCATTCTCCCATTGGGTTTACCAACTTTTTTAAAATCTACTTTTTTTGTCTTCTTTAGGGTAATTAACCTTAAAGGTTAATGACTAACTCATCTTGTAAATTTCTCTATAACTTTACTATTAAATGCAAAAGAAATAAAGTAAAAAATCTTCTAGAGCTAGTTTCTAAATAAATAAAAGCTTTAAAAGTATAAGTTCCAATATGGGTTTCTTAATAAGACCTTTTTTATTTCATAGCCCATAACAAAGAACATATTATAATGTATTTGCGGTTTTCTCAATTTCTCGTTCGAAGCAGCTGTACACCGCCCGGCAGCATGTCATTGTATTTAGCCTAGATGCCACTCACATGTCTATCTGTGGCAGGAAGCAGTTTTGATATATTGTGACGTGACCGGAAAATCCTTATTTTTAATAAAAGTGCATCGATATTAACTTAAACAAGCAAACATGCTAGAGTAATTTAAAATTTTACATCTTTTTGTAGATTTTCTTTTAGACAAAAATGTTTGGACAAAATATTGTTTCATATTCAAGTAAATTCTAAATAATAATTCATAATTAAAAATATATAAAAATTTTGTCCGGTTTATTGTTTTAGCAACGGTATTTAACAAGATTTTCTAAATTTAATAAGTGAAATAATAAACCAAGTAAGGATAATTATTATACCGGGTGTCCCAACTCTATTTATACACGAAATAACTTCGCATCTGTACATAATACAAAAAAAAACGTAAAATAAAAAACCTTTGTTTAAAAATACTTACTTTATTGACAGTATTCGTAAATATACGAGGTGTCTCATAAACAAAGTTTTTGTTGTCAAGTAAGTTTTTTTAATGGAACAGCCTGTGTATTATGCCAAATTTTGACTTTTTAATAACTTCTACATCAATGATGTATAATTTATTGTACGTCAATTACTGCTGGTTTTTGAGGTAAGCAAGTAAATAGGTCTCTAAAATAAACTAAAATAGCTTACCTATCTATATAAGTAGTTTTAACAATAAAGGTCAATTAATTAAATGTTATTATATTATTTGTTACTCTGACAGTGACAAAATTAGTTTAAAATAATTAGAAGGAAAATATACTTGAAATTTGGGATTGTTTTATATTACTAATACCCTTTAAACCCGATTCATAACCAATTTTAAATATGCATTGTTATTAAAAAAAACTTCCAATTATAGGAAAACAAAAAACGGGATTTTTATTAGTACAACCTATGTTTCTAAATTGACCTCTTACGCAAGAGTCATACGAAGTTCTATGAAGTTTATAAAAGAGCTTTTTAACTTAAACACGTAAAGGTATTAAGACAAACACCAAAATTATTATCAATGATGGATGCTATTACTATTGTTTTGTAAAGTTTCGGGGCTTCATTTAAAACTTACCCTATTTAAATTTTGACTTCACGCAATAAAGTATTTTTTTTAATTAATATTTTGTACAAACAAGCATAATAATTTTAAAGCCTTACCAAACCAGATTAAAATTACATTAGTAATTATATTAAAAAATTATATCCTAATAAATTGTTAGTTCAATTTTTTTACGAATGTTTAGAATAAAACAAAATTGTAAACAAAAGAATGGTTGTGAGGCATATATGCTCTTCACACTTATAAAAAGACACTAAAATTTTTAGAACGATGCCATTTTAAACCTATTTAAAAAAAAATGTTTACTTGGTTTAATTAAAATTATTACTTTTTTATATGATTTGTGTTATTCCAGGCGTGTATCTACGTTCTTTTAGAATAATTAACACGAAGTAGCTAGAATTTTAATTAATAAAAAATACACTGTTATATAATTGATGTTAAGTCTAAATTAAATATATTATATTTTTATCAGAGGTACATTCTAAATAATAATAATTTGCAGTGTCTTCAGAATTAAAATAATGCAATTATTACAATATTCTAGAAAAGATACACATTTTCTTATGAAAACGGCACAATATTTACGGCTCCGATTCACAATTTTAAATTATGTTAAATATTTACGTAAAACTAAAGATGGGAACGTACGAATTTTTATATTGTGGGTTAGACCTTTGGTCTGGTTATATTATTTTTCTGTTGCGGACTGTCACGCTCGACAAGCCAAACAGCTGATCCAAGAATGCTAGTACAACCCTGTTTAAATTATTATTTGATGTCCATACATAACATTTGTTAAAAGGCCACCTTTATTTTATAAATATGTATTTACATTAAATTAAAAAATAGTTCGTTTACAAAACATTATAAAAATCATATTATTTAAATTTTACGGTACTACAAAGTAAAAAAACTACTCCGGATAGCTTGACAAATATTATGTAATTTAATTTTATAATAATTAACTATTAAATATAAATAATTTTGAAATTTTTATTATATTCCCATCTTTTAAATTTTATGAACAAGCCAAGATATTATTATAACAAAAAAATAACCTACTGAAGAGAAACAAAACAAAGTTTATAAAAGGGTTTTTTACCTTAAACACGTAAAGGTATTAAGACAAACACCAAAATTATTATCAATAATGGATTTTATAACTATTGTTTTGTAAGGTTTTAAGATTTTATTTAAACCTGACAGATATAAATTTTCGACTTTACACAATAGGGTAATTTTTAATTAATATTTTGTACAATTAAGCTTGATAATTTAAAAGCCTTACTAAACCAAATTGAACTTACATAAGTAATTATATTAAAGATCTATGTCCTGATAAATTGCTAGCTCAATTTTTACAAATGTTCAAAATAAAACAAAATTGTTAACGAAATAATGGTTGTGAGGCATAAATGCTGTTTACACTCATAAAAAAAGACACCAAAAATTTTAGAACGATGCCATTTTAAACATATTTATTAAAAAAATTATGTTTACTTGGTTTAATTGAAATTATTACTTTTTTAATATGGTTTATAATATTCCAGGCAGCATGTACTAACGTTCCTTCAGAGTAAATAAGACGAAAAAGCTAGAATTTTGATTAATAAAAAATGGACAATCTCTGTAATATAATTCATGTTAAGTCTAAATTAAATATATCATATTTGTATTAGCGGTAAATTCAAAATAATAATATTTTGCAGTGTCTTCAGAATTAAAATACTGCGATTGTTACAATATTCTAGCAATGATACACATTTTCTTATGAAATTGGAACAATATTTGCGGCTCCGATTCACAATTATTTAATTTTGTTAAATATTTACTTTTAACATAAAGATGAAAAAGTACGAATTTTTATATTGTGGGTTAGTGACTTTGGGCTGGTCAAATTATTTTTTCTGTTACAGATTGTTACGTGGGGTTCGCTCAACAAGCCAAACTTCGCACCGCTGGTGCCAAGAATGCTAGTACTACCCTGTTTAAATTATTCTTTGATGTTCCTACCTAAAAAAAATTTAAAACGCCATCTTTATCCTATAAATAGGTATTTAAATTAATTAATTAATTGCAAATCATAGCCGTAAATGTTGTGTTATTTTTGTAAAAAAAAAAATGTGTGTCGTTTACAAGAAAATTATAAAAAGCATATTATTTAAATTTTACGGTACGACCAAGTAAAAAGATACCCCAGATAGTTTAACAAAAATTGTATAATTTTATTTTTCATTGTAAGTTATATCATATTTTTCAAAACTGTAAGACAAACAGATTGTTACATGTGGCTTGTCACCGTGAACATGAAATATGTTATACCCATCGACATGTCATTTATGTCGGCAAACAGCGTAAAAATATTATTGGACCAACAAGAACTAACCATTCAGTTATTTCCCGTAATACTTAGGCAAACAATAAAGTAAAAATAATTATTACGCTGTTTTCCTAAACCGTTGGCATTACAAGAAATGACTGAATAGTTAGTTAAATACGGTAATAATAGGGCTATTACGCTGCTTGCCGGCAATTCATGTACTGACGACAACATATATATTTATGTTTTAGTGTTAGGTAGATTTTATTATATTAACTTATTTCACAAACCTTTAAAAATGCCCTTCCATGCAAAAAAACAAAAGAATTCATAATTTACGCCCGATGTAAACTTTGTTACGTGCAGCAGGTGCACATCTCTTAAAACTTTCACAACCTGCTCGATAAAGTGAAAAACAACGACATGTATTAATCCGACATCTGTTGGAAGTGTCATTTCCGACTTTCACAATATTGACTTTCCATTTATACGTTACACTTACCTTTATCCAATGAAAATATTAAACTTAACGAGTTAGAGTTATGTCAAATAAGAAAAGTTGGATTTTCAAGGATTATACGCTCCGTTGCTTAGTTTGTAATTAGATTTAAGATTTTATCATGTCCTTTTCTTTACTTCTTTTTAAATTTGTATAAGAAAATTCATGATATTACCAGTATCAAAAAATTATTGAAGCATCTAATTTAATACTTTGTTGCTGAAAACATGTTTTTTTAGAGATAAAAAGACCAGAATAAAAGGAAATAAAAATAAAAAACCTATTTTTGAAAACGTCACTTAATTTCAAAGAATGGTTAGTTTGGTTTTATAACTCATTTAAAAGATAAACAGTTTTTTAATACGAGCGACCAATAATGTTGCTTTTTACTTTAAATGAACTGTACAAAAATACTGCATACACAACGTTACATTAAATACAATTTTTTAAACCTATTTTAATAAGCTTTGTTTTCCAGGTAAGAACAGATATACATTTGACCCCCAAATAAAGCCTTGAAAACATTTGACCCTCAAATTATTACTAGCGTTAAATGCAATGATGATATGTGATTCTTAACTTATAAGTAGTTTAAAATTCACAATTTTCTTTGCTTTTCATTCCTTTAATAAAAATGGGTACTCATACCCAAAAAAGTCAATTTGACCATAAAATATTCATCACCATAAAACACCTCGTTTGATTGCATACAACTTTTTATTTGTAATATTGCATGTTCACCAATATTTAAAAAAAACAAGTGTATGCTAGTGTCAAATTTTATTTGTTTTTGAGATATTTTTTTTAAATTGCAGATGTGCAATTTAATTAATATTTTTTTAAAACTATTACCTCTACTAGCTTAAAAATGTAATTCAACATTAAGGATAGTCTTCCATATCATACATATGTCACATCAAGATCAAATATTAAACGGTGTTTAAAAAATAATTTTACTTTTTTAGAAAATTAAATGGCAATTACTTTGTTATTTTAAATAAAACAATTTGCATTTTGTAACACCATTTGATAGCAAATTAATTTTTCTTGAAGATGGCATATGGGCTGCCTATACCTATCGTTTGTACTTTTAAGGAAATTCGCTTTATTCTAATTTTCAAAAAAATATATATATTAGTTTAAAATATTAAATTTTAAGCTTGATAATAGTTAAGATTTGATATAAAATTATGTTTACCATATTAAACCATATAATAATGGTTTTTATTTGTAAAAATAGAAAAGTTATTTTAACTTTGCATCACTCATATTAAAATTGCCCATTCCTAACTATGATAATTTTAAAAAACTAAGTAAGCAAGGCAAAAATTTGTATACAAATACCATTTGGAAATAGGAATTAAGTGAATTTCAGTAACAAATACATTAATGTGGGTGAGGTAAAGTGGACTTTCAAAGGTTTTTTTTGTCAAAAATAGTGAAACAATCAACTTCATCATAGGTGGCTTAAGCTTTGTACATAGACATAAAATTGCATTAAAAACAACTTTTTCTGAAATTTTTAAGCAAGTCTTAAATAATACCATTTTTGAAAAAAATTGTCATTTTGACAGGTAACAGGTATTATTTTAGCAAGCTAGTCTGCATGCTTATTTTTTAAATTTGATGCAGAAAACTACGTGAAGCTAAAATTTTATTTAAATTTAATAACAAAAAGTATCCCATATAATGCAAAGTTTTTGAAAGACGAGGTATACATAACTTCTTAAATAATATAAAAATGAAATACGAGACTGCTTAATAAAAGATCGGCTATTACGTGGAGAAAGAAACTTTTGAAGACTACCGTTTCAAACAAATTTTAATATTCGTTTTCAAACTATCTTCAAAAACAACTTTCATAAAAAAAATCTTTTTAACTATTTAAGCAATAAGAATGTTTGAAAAGAGCTTTACCGGCGACCGAACTGGAAAAGAAAACTTCTTAGAAATTTATTTTCGAGGTAAACTTTTATAAAATGCATCCTGAGAAAACGTGGTTTACGAGATCACTGCCTACGGCTTAGTGTTATGTTTGCTATTATTCGCGTATAAGATATCTTTCGTAATTGCTTTGTATTTTTGCCTGAAATATCGCCGTATGCAATTTATGCAAACAAACAGCATACATAGATGTTTGTTAACGTGGTAAAAGGTAAAATGTAACAATAACATTGATAAAAATTAATGAATTATCCATTCTTTTAATATAAACATAAATGCATTGTTAAATTTTAAATACTTTTTTTCAAGCTGCCTTGTATATTTATTTTGGAACCTGTAAACTGTTTGTTTTATTATTATTGTCAGAATTTGGAATTATTCTCATCGAAGGAGATTAGTTAAATTACAGATACTTATATACAAAATATTAATTTAATAATATTGTTGCTGAATAAATATATTAAAAGAAGTCTGAAGAGCATCATTGTGTTTTTGGTTAGCGATACTTAATTATTGAACAACAATTGTAGATATGTTTTGTATTGTAGTCGCGAATTTATTTATTCAAAAGTCCTTGTTGGGTACGCGCAAAAAATATGGGACCGCTTTGCTCCTGGTCCCGGGAAATTTTTTTTTTTATTTTATTATTTACAGAGTTTATTTGTTTAAACACTCTAATAATTATTGTTTATTAGGCTTCTACCATGTTACTTATTATTCCTAAAACAACTTATGTGTACATCTTAAAAAAATATTATATATATATATATATATATATATATATATATATATATATATATATATATGCTGTCCAATGGTAACTTTGTTAATGAAAATACAAAGTTTTTTAAATGTAGAAGTCTGTAAAAAGAGAAATAGAAAAAAATAAATTGTGTATTTTTGGGCGAAGAAACAGTCGCCAAAAATACCATGTTTTTTAAATGGATACCCCTGTATATTATGGTTTTTGAACAGGTATTTTAAACCAAAAAGTTTATAATGTAGATAGAGTAAAAAATTTTACTGTCAAAATAACAATAACATATTTTTATTTATTTGCATGTATTAAAATATTATATGAAAACAATCAAATTGCCTTCCGCGATTTGACGCGCAAAATTAAGATATGCGAAAATTGCTAAACTGGACATACTCGCAATAGAAGGCTTTGGAAAAAAATGATAAACTCAAATATTATGTACAGAGTGTTATTTGTCAAATACTTGTTTATAATCAGAAAATTATTGTTTAAAATCAATGTTCTCAAAGTTATGAGGAAAAGTCTACCATGTGTTAGAATGCTATTTAGTGTTCAGAAAATCCTCCTTAAGAGTATATATACTACATGAATTATATGGTGAATTTTTCGCATTCAACCACAAATGAATATATGAGACTTTATCGAAAATTTATAACGAAATGGTTTTGAGCATTGTTCTAGGAACATTAAACAAGAGTGCAAAAAATATTATATTATATTATATTTCGAATATATAGTTATATATATGCCATTGGTATAACTTCTATCGCCAAATAGTTCAAAGGATTTTAAAAATACAAATATATTCAAATATACTTGTTTTTTGCCAACTGACCATATCTTAACTTCATATTTGGCGCCAATCAATTTAAATAACTTTGCTACATTTTATATGAATCAAATTTCAAGTTCAAAGGATTTTATCAATATATGTGTACTTTGCCATTGGTTTCTTAATTTCTGGCTACATGTATAAAAAATATAATTAACAATTTTTGCTACATTTTATGGACAGATGAATCAAATTTCTCAAATATATATAATTGGTTATATGACAAAATATATATATATATATATATCATCTATATGGCGCACCTGCCCACAACTCCAGATATACTTATATATATTTCCAAGTATACTTTTATATATATCAGTGGATAGGAACATAGGGCCCAATATATATATATATCACCATATCTAACTTTGCCAAGATTTTTGATATACTTCTGAAAGATGGGTTACTTAAAGAACCAAATATACAAGCGAGTAGGTACGATAGTACGTCGACGCTTTAACTTTACTGCAGTTAGGGAAGGAAAAGATATATGTTTTAGGTGGTGTATGTAAATCGAGCATCTTATGAGCGAAAAAATTTGTTATTTTATTTTGTAAGATTATGAGTTAGATGTTATAAAAAATAAAGTTTGTCTATACATGCTTTATTGTTTCAGATTGGGGGCCATAACTTTAACAAATTTGTAACCTAGAGATTGAGTCATTATCAAAACTTTTTATAAAATATATGCAATTAACAATTTTTTTAATTCTCATTCTTACCAGCGTTGAAAATGCTACTAGATATCTGTGCTAATTTAAACAACTTTTGTATTTTTCACTAAGTTGACACTTAATTTGGATAACCCTGTATATAATTTTTAATTCTCCTGGGTTTTCGGTTTTTTCTGTTTATTCTTTGAATTAATTTGAAACAAAATCTAAAACATTTATTTTGATAACTATCGGAAGTTTATTTCCAATTAAACCATCATCAGAATCCAAACTAATAAGATGTTAATTAATGTCTTTTATAACCTGATAATTGGAAATTAAAAACAAATAACAAAAATTAATTAAAGGAAACAAATATATAGTTACATACCTTTTGATTTTCATAAACTTACACTATAGTGTAGAGCCAGATTTAAAAAATTCAAAATAAGGATAAAGGAACCGAAACGTGGTCATCTAAATGTTTTTAATTTTATTTCAAATTAATGTTAAAAAAAAAATTACCGGAAAACCCAGGAGAATTAAAAATTATTAATTTAATAAAACGGTCATATTAGGATAATAAATGTGGTAGGGGTATATATATATATATATATATATATATATATATATATATATATATATATATATATATATATATATATATATATATATATATATATATATATATATATATATATATATATATATATTTATATATATATATATATATATATATATATATATATATATATATATATATATATATATATATATGCGTGAGAAAAAGATTTTAAAAAATATTAAAACAAATGAGAAGTCGAGATTCCATGATGTATATTTAAAAAAAAAACTCATTAAGAAGAAATGAAGATACGCTCTATCAAGAACATTTTGCCCAGAAGATTATAAGCCCCGCAGCAAACCTGAAGAACAAGAGTGTTCTGTTGAATTCCACTGCCAAAGAACAGACATTCAGTGCTTTCAAAAAAGAGATTCTCGGAACGGCCCTCATATCAAAAAGTTGCTTTAGTCTCCGGGACATTTATACTAGACCATATGGAAATTTATAAGGAGTGCGCTTCCAGCAAGGGATCTATAGGACCAAGCCATAGCATTATAAAGTATTTCAATGCGGGCGCACCTTTGGAAGGAGTTGCTCCGGGAATCACTTTATCTTGTTAGCAAGGGGTTACTTGATTGTTAATGAAAAAGTAAAAAGAGGGGACTCATGTTTTTTTACGAAGTGTTTTGGAGAAATAATATATAAAGTCCCAAAACGGTCCCTTATTTTGCAAACGGCAAGAAGAAAAAATGTAAAGATTACAATATAGTAATTTTAGGAAACGTCTGATTTGATGATAATATCTGCAATGTTGTCAGATGTATCGTTTTTAAGATAAAATGGGCTACTTCGTTTTTTTTTTAAACAAACCTTAGTTTATTTTTATTGCAATCAATTTAGCGCCCCGCTATTACTTAAACCATCAAATGTTAAAACTTTATTTGATGTAGTTTCTCAAATATGGAAATTTTAAATTTTCGTTTAAATATCCCAGAACTGCCTTGTATTTTTAAACGCGACAACGGAAATGCGTAAAAATTACTACATGTTGGTTTTAAGATCCGCCTGATTTGATTATAATATCTGAAATATGGCCAAGTATACAATTTTTAAGATAAAGTGAAAAATTTTATGCATATAAATCTAAAGTCATATTTATTTTTATTGCATTAGTGATTTAAGTTAATCTTGATAACGGTGGCAGACTTGCCACCGAAACGTAAATAAGCGTTTGAATTTTATGTTTTTTTTCTCTTTTGGGAGATATGTTAGTTTATAGGAGTCAATAAGGTTGAGTACACTAAGTCGGTATACCCCGGGACCAGGACCGAAGCGGTCTCATTGTATAAAAAAATTATCTGGCGGGTAAACCCAACAAAAACCTAAATTAATTTTGTTGTTACTAAAATCACTTATATTAAAACGTATTGAAAAATTAGGACTCTTTCAAAAACGAACCAACAATTAAGGTGCCGAATTAAAAAATGTATCTCATTTGTTTCAATTCAAATCATTCTCTTAAATATTCTTTTACATTTTACGCAAAAAAATACGCAAGATGGCTAATATTTTATTTTTAAATACTAAAAAACCACAATTCGCGTTGAATGTCATGTTCCTTTAACATGGCAATATTTGCATAGAGAAAGCAAGTTCTTCCCCAACCAGGTAACTTTAACGATTTTTAGAATAACAATATTTCTTATTTAAATAGTTTACACCCTGTATATTAAAAAAAGGATTAAAAATTTCCATACAGATAACTTTATTTGTACGTGTATATTATCCTAAACAAATTATTAAATATTTTTAATGACGGTGTAACTTCATATTTTTTGCTTAAACAAAAACAACACGAGCATTTATAAAAATTTTAAACTAAAATTAGTTTAACATGGAGCGATTATTCGTGGCTCGCTGCGGACGCCATATGTAGCAATAAAATATAGTATATTATTTACAGCTTTCAAATCTGTATATTTGTGGAATATGATTTATATTTCACTGTATATTTGTAATTCGTTTTATATCGAATTTTTATTTGAACCGTTTGCGAGAATTTAAATCGGACGTCGATGTAAATTTGATATGTCATGTTCGGAATAAAAATATATGGACATAATAGAATGAAAGATGATAAGAGATAAAAATAAAATTTTGTATTAAAAAAAAAGTTATTTTAGTATTTCCACAAGCAGAAAAGTTACATACTGGGTTATATATCAAAAACATTTAAATTAAAATTTAAATGGTTTACCAACGAAAACTTTACACCCCGATTTTTCGACTTTAAAATTAAATTCTGGAAAAACGTACATGCAGTAAAATAAACTTTGTTCAAAACGTTCCCGTACATTACTCAATAATTTGGGTTTAGTTTGACGGCATTTATTAATACGATTTTGCAAAGCACCTAATGATTCGGGCTTAGATATTGGATAACCCCATAGAAAAAGTGCAATGGACTTAGATCAGGTGACCTTGATGGCCACTTAATATATTCCCTTTTTTCTATGCAGCTTTAAGGAACATTTTTATCTAAAAATTGACGCACAAGTTATACGAAATGAAGCCAATCCATTGCTTCATGACCTTAAAAGACACTTCCATCGCTTTTTTGCTTTTATGTTTTTATTTTCGACTAAACCAGTCAGCGTCAAATTCAACAACCATTTGCAAAACGTAAAAGGCGAATACATTTTTCTTAGGATGACGTTTATCAAATAAATAAATAAATGAATATCTTTTATTTCTAATCTGAATTAAAAAAAAAGTATTGGATATCAAATGTATGAAACAGTCTAAAAATATACATAAATATTTTTAAAAATGTAGAAATATACAAAAATATACAAAAAAAAAATCACAGATACACTTGATATTAACCAAATATTACAAACATAAACTTACGCGATTGACAAATAATTTAAAAACCTATAAATAAACACCTAAAAATAAACACTGTGTATGTTTGTCAAGACAGAGACAAGTAAGATACATATCATGATAACAGGTCAAATATATTTAAAACCGAAAATCAAAAACTGTAGTTTAGGAACTCATCTATGAAGTTAAATGATTTATCCAATAATATTCCTTTAATTACAGACTTAAACTTTTTACCGTTAATAATTTCTTTTATATGGATAGGCAGCTTATTAAAGAGTTTAATTGGTAATATTAAAGGACTCCTACCTACGGCTGTCAATCTGTGACGAGGAATATCCAGATTACAGGTTCTTCTAAAATGGTACTGCTCACTTAATTCACGAGGTTGGGTATGTGATTTTAATTTCGACTGTGCATAAATTAAACAATTAGGTAAAAAAAAAAAGAAAAAGTTAGAATTTTAAGTTATGGACAAGAAAAGCTCGTCGTCTTTTAAACGTCATTGTCCTAATAATCTTTTTTTGTTGTATACAAATTTCCTTTGCTCTACAACAGTTTCACCAGACTATGACTCCGTAATTTAGACATGAACAAAACAAGACAAGGAAAGCTTTTTAAGATATAGTCAATCTAATAGTTCCAGGATAGCGTGGAATCGATAAACAGCTCTAGAAATTTCGCAACGTTTGTCTGTTTAATAGTTTAACTATTTAATCTGACCAAAATACTTTTATTTAAATCTCGCAAACAAAAACAGATCAGTTGAGTTAAACTTTCATTTAACACTAAGCCATTTGTATTACAGTAGTTCTAAACCGAAGAAACAGCACTACAGGAATTTTTAGATAAAGTTTCAAATGAATTTGCGGCACACACGACTGCTGTATCATCCGCAAAAAGCAAAATATAATGACCATTAAAACCACTCGACGCAATATCGTTAATAAAGATTAAAAATAACAATGGCCCAAGCAAACTGCCCTGAGGTACTCCACTGGACACCATTCTTTTGGGAGAACAAAAAGTATCCCGAAGGTCCTTCAAAATCACCTGTTGCATAAGATTGCTCAGAACCTCTTTTAACCACTAAAGAGCGTTTCCACGAACAACACAGTTACTTAATTTATTAAGTAGTAAATCTATATTGATAACATTAAAGGCACGTCTAAGATCAAAACAGACAGGCCATATTATTGTTTTTGTCGAGGTTCTCCAAAATTCTATTGTAAGGTGCAACAATTGCATCCTGAGTTGACAAATCACCAAGAAAAACAAAATGCTTTGATTTTGAATATTTTGATTTTAAAAAAGCTATAAGCCCAAGGTATAAAATGAGGTGCTGTAACTCGCGCTCAGTCGATATTTTTAAAAAAGAATTATATAACTTGCCACCTTTTCTTCACAGAATACACTATTTTAGTTTTACAAAAGATTACCAATAGATTTGAAACGGTTCTAATGTTCTTAAAAATTCACGATGAACTGAAATCTAGTGCAGATGATGAATACAGTTCCTCAAAAAAATAATAATTAAAAATAATGACTTACATTTCAGTCTGATAAAAATATTTAAGGTTAATTATTTTTAAAACTTTTTTACTACTCGATCAGTCATTTCGTTATTGATGAAAATTTTGACAAGAAATTTTAGGTCCAAATAGTACTTGAGAGGATCTTAAACCTTCACGCTTCGCCTCTTCAAAATTAGGGGTTTGTGTATCGCCCGTTAGGGGGTTGAAGTTAAGAGGCTTAAAACAAGATATTTTAAATTAAACGGAATTTAAATATTTTTTTTAATTAAGTTTCCGCCATTAATAACTTTGGTATTAGTCAAAATACAAAGTTGTATAAATTAGCAAACTAGCAGCATTATTTAAGCCTTTAGGACTGAAAAATGTAACAAACAATTGACTATCGTGTTTTCCAGTTTTATAGTTAAGCAGATTTTTTAACTAAAACACACCGTTTACAATTTAAGATCTTATGTTCATCTTAAATGGTAATATTTTTTTATCAAATAAGTGCTTATGTTTGTATTTCTTCATTGCTGAATGCTATGTACCCTAGCTGTTACACTGAGGTTTATAGATTTATCGTTTACTATTTATTTTATTTCATTATTTGTAAAAATCTTAAAATATTATATAGAGCGTCCCCCCCAAACCTTAATACTGGCTACGCCAATGATAGAACCTGTGTGAACATATAGCATCCAGCTGTGGAGTTGTTCAAGTTATTTGAACATTATCCAGCGATTTCAAAGTCCCAAGGAACATAGTTAATGCACCTTGGTACTTTAGAAATTGTAAGCACCACAAGGTTTGTTAAAAATGTAAAGTATAGATAAAATATACGATAGCACAGTTACAACAACAAATAAAAAATCTTGGAACTTACTTTTTAAAGTATAATCGTAAGTAATGGATAGTTTTGTTCATTTAAGAATATTTTCTCTACGCTACTGAATAAGCGGAGTGACTCCATTCCAGCATAAAATTAAAACACCAACACAAATACAGAACTGCTAAGAAAATAAAAGCTTAAAGTAAGAGACGAAATCTCTCAGAGTATCAAGCAAGCCATGAAATTAAGCTTTTTGACAGGCGTTACGGCTTAAAAAACAAAATTATTTGAGGAAATACCACAAATAAAGCACACAAAACAAAAACTGTAAAGTTAAAAAACCGTGAAATTACCGTTTTTCTACCAAATTCTCTTTTAACGAATAGAGTAATAACGCACGGTGAAATAAAGCTAATGTAATTTTTGTCCTTATATCAAGGTAGGTACCAAATAGAATGACAATACTTTTTTTTATTGTTTTCCAATGATATACTTTTATAAAATAAATGGCCGCTTAGGATAAAAATTGGAAAATTGCAGCAGGTTTTTGTTTACTTCTTTCTTGGGTTCGACCAGAATTGTCTGAAATAATCGATTCTTTACTAATTGTAAGAAATAATAGTAGCGTCAATGAAACATTTTAGTTGAAAGTCTTCAAGAACAGCTCTGATTTTGATTAAAATTTTTTTAATAATTTTGTTTTTTTATATTATTTAAAATCAGAAACCTTTTGAAGGGGGCAAACAAATATTTATATTGTTTTAACAATATTTGTGATATATTTAAACGAAACATTTTCGTCATTTTAACACATACATGTACATAATTAAATTTCCTACAAAAATAGTTTTATAATAATTTCTCGTATTTTTCATAATTTCGAAGATATAGTGAACTTTTGAGAGCAGAAAGCACTTAATTTTCGAACTATAATAATTGCTTATAAGATAATTTTTATATAATAGTTACATAAAATGAACACACATAACAAAATTTAAAATTTATATATTTCTTTAGGATTTAAACAACTCTGAGAAAAATATGCTATATTAGATATTTAAGACAATATGATAAAATTTAAATAAATAAATTTTCATGAAGAATCATTTATCAGAAATTTTAAATATTTTACTAAATGTTAAAAACTGTAGAAGCAAAATATGATTTTTGAGACGTTTTCAGGTGCTGCTGGTTGCATCATTTTTACTGGTTTTAAATAATTGTCTTTTTGCCAGTCCCATTCTTCAGGAGGATATAGAGAATTAATTTTCCATTGCTGGACTTTTAAGTAGACTCTTAGCACCTGATGATAAAGAAATGTTTTTTTTAAACCACTAAAAAATAATGCCTTACAAAGAGTTTATCAAACAAAAACTATGTTAAGTAAATATGGAAATATTAAGAAAGAGCATCTTTTATTTATTCATGCATTCACTGGATGTGATACTACATCCGCCTTTTATAATAAAGGTCAAACTAATTTAATTAAAATTTTTAGTAATGATTATAAATTACATGCAGCAGCTGAAACTTCTTTGGTTAAAAATCAAAGTGATGAAGTACTTTTCAGTAAAGGTATAAGTTGTAGGTATACGCATAATGTATGGTGCTAAAACTGCCAAAAACCTGAATATACTCCGATACAAACGTTTCATAGCATTAGCTTTAAAAGATAAAACTGTACAACTTTATTCACTACCTCCGAAGAGGGTGCAGCAAAACAACATATTAAAAGAGTCTACTTACAAGGCCAGCAATAGAAAATTAATTCTCTAATTCCTCCTTAAGAATGGAGTTGGCAAAACGATTATTATTTAAAAACAGTAAAAATGACGCAACCAGCAGCACCTGAAAACGTATTAAAAACCATATTTTTCTCCTGCAAAACAGGATGCGGTTTAGCACGTGGCTGCAGTGTTTGCAGTTGAAGTGACTGCGATAACCACCCACTACTTGAAGATGATGTATGTAATCTCCGATACGCAAAATATAAATAAAAATTAAATTTCATATTTTTTTATATATGTGAGTAAAGCAGAAAATTTTTAGCATTTAATTAAATGTTTTAAAAATACTGATAAAAAAGTCATCATAAAATTTTATTTATTTTAATTTTATCATATTTTCTTAAATATCTAAAATAGAATGACCAAAATCGGAGCTGTTCTTGAAAACTTCCAAATTTTAGCAGTTTTATGTATTCATTGACGCTACTATAAAGAATATTTTTTAAGCACAATATTTTAATTCATACAAAGCATGTTTTTACTACCTTTTCAAAAAATTTAATGTACTTGTAGCATCTTGATGGGAAAAGGAAAGTACCACTTGTCTACCTAAAGGAAAAAAAATAACATTTCTTCCGAGGAAGGAAAATAAAAATTAATTACTGAAACCATCAGTAAATCACTTACTCTAAAGTAATAAAGGTTTTAAACTTTTAGTTCGGTTAAAGAAATATACAAGGACCTAATTGTCCGTTATTTTTTTTTTAGTTTTTTGTCTTCTAGTTTTGAAAAACAAAATATTCTTTTTGGTGTCGTTCTTAGGATTTTAGTGGTAAAAGTTGAAATGAAGCTATCTTTTCGTATTCCAAAGTGTTTTTGGGAACATTATTTCCAGTATCAGAGCTTATTTTTTCAAAATGTACTTTCTAAGAGGAAATAAGTGCGCATTACCTGTGAATAATAATAACAACACAAAAAACTAACGGTTTATGTATACCTTATATCAAGATAATGCCTTAAATCTTAAGATTTTATTTGGCTAAAAAATTATTTTTAAAGTAATTTCCCAGGTATTGTTAATATATTTAAACACCTCCGTTTACTAAAATTTAATTAAATTCAACAAAAACATTTTAATACCCGTCGTTATTAAGCTATTTAATTTCTTTGGACTAAGCTGTAATTTTTTTCATAAAGTCAAAACACAGCAGGACATTTTTAAACTAATTAATTTAAAATGACGAGCTGTGAGAATACAATTAAACGTTTATTTCACCGTTTTTAAATGCGCTATAATATTTTTTTCTACAAACGTGTTAAAAATTCAATTATTAACACTATCTAGATGTTCTTAAAAATGTTACTTTAAAGCACTAGTGCCTTAAAGTAACATTTTAAAGCACGAGTGTTAAAAGTGAAATATCATTTTTTAAAAAGTAACGTCAACGTTTATTTATTTACTTACATTTATATAAATAATTGTACAATTTAAACAAACCAATACTTTCACCTACATTTTCTTCCATTTTAAGTTGTGGTTAGTTGTAGTTAGTTTTAGTAAAAACAGAACGAGCTAAAACTGACGCGATGTATCAAATCGAAGTAAACATGCCGTAACCAACCAGCATCAACAACGGTTGTAAAATTCATTAATAAATTCCAATTTCAATATTTTCGATATACGATGCTATGTTAAACATCTTCCAATTTTTATATAATTTCATTTTTAACTGCATTATTGCGTTTGTAGAAAAAATAGTATATGATATTTGTGATAAAAGTACGTTTTAAGGGACTCATGTGAGATGCAAAACCCGCTTCGCTCATTCTGCAAACTTTTACATTCCTGCCTTAAAATTATACAGAGTGGGCATTTTATTAGGGTCCTATACATTTTTGAGACTTTTGAGAAAAAAAAGTTCAGACAAAAGTTTCTTGTAATTATTTATGCTTTTAATTAATTTCACTTTCAGACATACAGCGTGTTCATTGTGTTGGCCACCGGTGTTCACTTCCTTATTTTAAATGGGACACCCTATATATTATTATATATTTACATAGCGCCTCCAAAAAGTTCAATGATATATAACAGTATGGGTCTGTGTCGCAACGTTTCGGATTTATTGACGTTTTTCTTAAATATTTGTTATAAATAAAAGACCTTATCTTCACTAAAAAGGTTTAATTTCTTAAGGGACCCTCGTTTCGGTTAAACAACCATTATCGAGGGTCAGTTTTATATCTGAAAAAATGTAAATGTATAACACTTATAAATAAATGGAAAAATAAAACTAAACTTACATCACTTTGGCACATGGTAAACTGCGTCAAAACACAAAAAATATACATTTTACAAAGGTTCACAACACTAATTAAAAACTAACAACAACCAAAACAGTAAAATATAAACATTCAATTCCCAGTCATTTCTTCATTTCTGTAAAATAGACAAAATATCTTATAAAAATACAGTTGGTTGGTTTGATACATTGATACATTTTTTTTTTATTACATATTAAATTTTTTAATAGGAATTCCATACCATAAAAAAATTACTTAAACAACCTAACTACATGTGCTGCCTCTAGATATTGTCTACCAATGGGTTCATTTAGGCTAGTAACGTCTCTAGATATTGCTAACTTTGCTATTTCTATGTTTTCTAGAGCATCTAATTTTTTGCTATTTGAAATATTATGCAGCATTTTAAAGTTGTCCTTTGATTGATTGATTGATTGATAAACTAAATACACAAGTTGAGGTTTTGTCCGCCTCGACACTGCAGCCTACAGGGCTTGTTGTATCTCTTGTGTATTTGTTTCAGTTAAAAAAGGTTTGACACCTTAGACAGGTGTAGTAGCCCTTTTACTGTTCTTTTCTGGTCTCCAGCCTCCTGGTGGTTAGTGTCCACCATGAGGTTTTGATTTGTTCTCCAGTATGTGTGTGCAGGGCACTGCAGACTCCATACAGTCCGCCGACAATCGTGGCTACGCTTGCCTCAAATTGGCGACGTTGCCAAACCGTCGCCAAGTGAGTTAACTGTCATAAATTTTAATATGAATTGTGTGGATACGTAGCCGGCGACGTCGCCATATGCGTCTCGGTGAGATAGGGCCTATTACAGTCACCACAGCTCAGTCTCCACTTTTTTGAATTGTTTTAACTTAATCTTTGGTGTCTGATAACATATATTTTAAGTTTATTGCAGAACTATAAACTATGCGTACATTTTCCAAAATGTCTCTCAAAACATTACCGATTTTAAGTGAAATACTATTTAAATAAGTTAACTTAATGTACCTAGGAGGTTGCCAAGGTGAAATTGACTCATCCCTACTATTGATCATTTCCCTTCTAACTTTGATAAACTTTTTATTAATTAGTTTGTCTAATAGCATTTTGGAGTAACCGTTATTAGAAGTTAGAAGGGAGATAATCAATAGTAAGGAAAATTTAATATGTAATAAAAAAAAATGTATCAATGCATCAAACCAACCAAGTGTATTTTTATAAGATATTTTATTTGTCCATTTTACGGAAATGAAGAAATGACTGGGAACTGAATGTTTATATTTTACTGTTTTGGTTGTTGTTAGTTTTTAATTAGTGTTGTGAACCTTTGTATGTATGTTTTTTGTGTTTTGACGCAATTTACTATGTGCCAAAGTGATGTAAATTTAGTTTTATTTTTCCATTTATTTATAAGTGTTATACATTTACATTTTTTTAGATATAAAACTGACCCTCGATAAGGGTCCCTTAAAAAATTAAACCTTTTTAGTGAAGATAAGGTCTTTTATTTATAACAAATATGGATTGACTTCACCCTGGAGACGAACTCAAAAAATTTAAAAAATTAGTTTTTCTTAAATATTTAACCTATCTTTAAATTAATAATTAATAAGACAGTAAACATTTCTTTTTAAAAAATTTATTTACGTAAAAAAAAATACAAAACCTTGTTTTATCTACGTTTGCAGGCAAAGTTTTTTTATGTTTTAAAATAAATAAGTGTTGCCATATTTTTGTCCATCGTAAAATTCCTTAAATTTTTTAAATGCAAATCAATATAATTAAAATAGTTTTCCATTTTCAACGATGTATAACAACACCTTGGATGTGGCGTAATGTTTTTATGTTTAAAAAATAAATATATTGTTATTAAACACCGTTTCGAACTTATGGATGATTGTCTTCAGGAAGAGTCATATTTTTCTTTTTCCAACCACCCTACATCCTGTATACCTAATATTATGAATCAATACAATAAATGTGGTTTAAGATGAGTTAACCAAATCCCTATATTAATTCATAGTATACAGGGTGTAGTGTGGTTGGAAAAAAACTTTTCCTGGAGACAATTATTCATAAGTTCGAAACGGTGCCTCGCCGACCCATGTTGTTATACATCGTTGAAAAGGTATTTTAATTCTTTATATATATTTGGTATTATATACAAGGGGTTGCATTTAAAAAACTCAAGAAATTTTACGATAGACAAAACATGGCAACACATTAACGTTTTAAAAATTTTAAAAAAATTGCTAGGTAATATAGATAAAATAGGCTTCTGTAATTCTGTTTACGTGAAAAAATTTTAAAAAAGGAATATTTACAGTATTTGTATTAATTTAAAAATAGGCCGAAAATTAAAGAAAAACTTCAATAAATCCGAAACATTGCGACACAGACCCATACTGTTACATATCGTTGAACTTGTCTTTGCAAGCGCTTTCTAAATATCTAATAATAAATAGGGTGTCCCATTTAAAATAAGGAAGTGAACACTTGGCGGCCAACACAATGAATACCCTGTAGATGTAAAAGTAAAATTAATTAAAAGTATAAATTAATCAAGAAAACTTTTGTCACATCTTTATTTTTCAAAAGTCTACAGTTTCTGAGAAAATGGATAGAACCCTAATAAAATGCCCACCCTGTACTTTTAACACTTATATCATAAATAACTATTCAACAAATGAGCGCTGACACGCCGAGGCTATTGTTACTCTAACGCACTAACTAGATATTGTACACTACTGGCACAACGACCTAATCGCGTTAAAACACTACTTCCCGTAAGATCAGCGAAGTTAAGCACCGCAGAGCACACTTTTTAGTAATGGGATGGGTCTATGGGTCACCGCTAGTGAACATCGTGTATCGATGGGGTGGTTGGGAATCTACGTTAAACTTTAGATCCCATCTAAATGACATTATCCACACTTTAATGTTAGTTCAAATGTAGTATAACGTTCGTGGTGGCATTACTGCGTTGTCCAATAAATGCCGCAAAATACAAGCTGTATGTTTTGGTACTTGGACAATGCTGATGGGACTAGAGGACAAAATGGGTACCCAACACCCACGATACCTAGGCTTTATATAAGCCTTCGTAGGCTGTCATAAAGATTTTTAAAAATATGTTCTAACTCATCCATGGCTTTTCTGTCAACTGTCACTGACGGCCAACTTTCTTCTGCCCAAACCCCACTTATATAATTAAGTGTTTATTTAATAGTCTAGTCGAGATGTGCTTTCTGCGAAAAATAGTCACAAGGCTATAAAATATATGAGCGATAGCTCATTCGACGCGAAATGCAAATCTGAGAAAGGCGTTTTGAGTATTTATTGAGTATACAAAAAACGAAATAAAAAAGCCATTTTGATTTTTGATGATAACTCAAAAACCATAAGAGATAGCGGAAATTGCAAAAAAGATCCTTAAAGAGGAGAATTTCCTATCTCTATCATTTATAATTTTAATTTATAAATAATAGTATCGCTCGAAGTCAAAAGCGAGTATGTCACACTAAATATTTTTTAGGATATTTTGGTGTATTCCGAACACTTCAAATAATTTATTCCCGTTTGAAAATTAACTTAAAATAGTTTTTTTTTTAACAAGTTAGACAGTTGTCAGTTAACAAAATTGTTTGGAACTTTCGTCCTCATTGTACATTAAAAAAATGCTTAAATATTTGTCGTATAAATTTTTTGCTTCGTGAAGCCCTTCTTATATAAATACTTAACAAGATAACACCATAAAAGTTTTAAACATTTTAATCCTTTGTTTATAATTTTATAACTTTGACAAAAAATGCAAAATCAGCGTAACATTGTCAAAGTTATAAAATTATTATAAACAAAGCATTAAAATGTTTTATGTTATAAGAAGGGCTCTACGACGCAAAAAATTAATACATTTTTTTAATTTACAGGGTGTCCCAAATTTGAGCCCCATTATTGGGATCTCGGAAACTTGCAGAGATATAGTTGGATCAATATAAGAATGAAAATTTGGTTCTCTGGACAAAAAAACATAAACAGTAGCCGAATAGGTTTAATTTGAACTAGCGGCCTCCTTTGCTTTTTATAATGTGCCGCTTCCCGCACGTGTCTGTAATAATAGACCATATAAAAAGCCGACCATAAAAATTAAACCTTTTTGCTACTTTTTATGTTTTTTTTTTTTTTCTTTTTAAAGGGCACCGAATTTTCATTTTAAAAATGATCCAACTATACGATGTCGGTTAAATGGGGGCAAAGTTAATAGATTAATATTTAAATATATACAGCAAAATAAAATTTACATTCTCGTTGCTACTTTTTCTGTTCTACAAGACAGTGTTACTAGATTTACACATCGTTGTTTCGTCAATGAGCTGCCATCATCAATTTTGTTTTTTTAAATACGGTCCTGGATTTTTTATCACGGATTTTAAAAGTTTATAGGATTTCAAAACCAATAATGTATCACACTTATTCGGAAAAATATTTTAAATGTTTTCCTACCAAAAATCTATTATCTGTCTCCCTCTAACACATGGTTTCTTATGGAAATTGCCATTAATATGAATTTTTCAAATAAGTGCGATACATCATTGGTTTTGGGATTTTAGAAGCTCTTAAAATCCGTTATAAAAAATCCAGTACTGTATTAAAAAAAATAAAGTTGATGATGGCAGCTCGAAGAAAAAATGTCGGTGTATAAATCTAATAACACTATTTTCTAAAACAGGAAAAGTAGCAATGGGAATGTCATAATGATCTTATCGATCTAATCAAATAAAGTCATAAAAAATTAAAAAAGAATTTCCGAATATTCGGCTTTTTCCAAAAGTCTTCGGAAGTTTTCGAAATTTATATATAAACTTCTAAGGTGGCATTTTAATCAGCATCAAATGGCGCAACTTTGCCTCCATATAACCGATCTCGTATCTCCTCAAGTTTTCGAGATCCTAATGATGAGGCTCGAATTTAGGACACCCTGTACTAAGAATACGAAAGTTCAGACAATTGCCTAACTTGTTGAAAAATTAACTTTAAGTAAAATTTTTAACGGGAATAAATTCTTTAAAGTATTCTGAATACACCATATTTTTTTAAAAATTTTTAAATAATATTTAGTACTCTAAAAAAAAATTATTTATTGTGACATACTTGGTTTTGACGCCGAGCGCGAAACCAAAAATGTCGTGCGGAGGCCCATTTTTAGCGTTAAATTAAAAATATAAATAATAAAGATAGAACTCCGGGAATTGAGACTTTTTTATCAGAAATTTTCTTCTTTTCAAGCATCTTTTTTGCAATTTTCGCTATTTCTTATGGTTTTTGAGTTATCATCAAAAATCGAAATGGCTTTTTTTATTTCGTTTTTTGTTAATAACAATTGCAACTTTTATTGGCAGAAAAAATCCTTACAACGCCTTTCTCAGATTTGCATTTTGCGTCAAATAAGCTATCGGTCATATTTTTCAAAGCTTTCTAACTATTTTTCGCAGGAAACACTTTTCGACTAGACTACAAGAGCTTTGTGTAGGATCATGTGCAAATCATGGTGTTTTTTACCAGACGACATTAAAAAGCATAGAATTTTTTATCCTGTGAAAAACAAATTATTTTAATCGATCAAAAAACCACACATCCCTAATGAGCTTATAAGACTACAAATATTCTGTTCAGTTCCGTAAAATTTTGTGCTAGTAGGAAGCGGAAAAAAATCGTCTTAATAAAAGTGCAATTATTGGCTTAGTTTCTGATACAGTGGCATAGCCACGGGGGGGGGGGGGTATGGGGGATATATCCCCCTCCCTTGAATTATGAACATTAACCTTTTAAAAGACCAAAACAATACACGTCATTTTGTTTTACTTTTATAGCTTAATGAAATATAATCACAAAGAATAATAATGAAATAACATATGGATTAACCCCTGTAATATAAGGTGTGCGCTGCTGGCGCCGCCGTTTTCACAGTAACTGAAATTACCTGATCCCGAATCAGACCGGCTTTTGCCGACGGGCGTGCGACCGCGGGGAATCCCCGCGGGGATTGTATGCTTCACTTTAATTCTTGCTGCCGAGTCCAGCTTTCGGTAGAAATCACAACTAACCCCTTTTTTTATTCTGTGGTAGAAATCACAAAGTAATGTAGTAAGTATGTGGGTGTAGTGAGTAGTGTGTTGACTGAAATAGTGAGTTAAAGAAATATATCGCTTTTTTAAGATGCATCAGTATCCAGTCAACACTGACTGGATTTTTCAAACGAAAAGAAAGAGACTGGGAGTCTGACAGCAATAGAAGTAAAGGTGAAGAGCATCCTGGGGACTTCCTCGAGATACTAACAGTTCTGATAAAAGTATTAATGCGCAAGTCCACCAACCTACTTTGGAAAATAAAATGGATATAGCAAACCTTATAAGAAGAGACGGCAATATAGATATTTTAGAAACAATTAATTCCTTTGTGGTACGCATCAAATTTGTACAAGTTTCCTGTGCTAGAAAAATACAAAGACAAAAAATTGAAACTCAAATTCCAGCACTAAATGGTTCACTGAATATGATTGGCTCGCATACTCAAGAAAAAAGAGCAAGGGGCGTTTTGTACATACTGCATATTTTTTTCAACTTCAGGTGGAATTGGATCCCAAGAGTTGGGGATTTTGGTTAGAAAAAAAAATTTGAAAAGTGGAAAAATGCCAAAAGAGGTTAATATTAAAAATATTATTATGATTATATCAGGTCTATATAGTATAATAATGAGGAAGTTGCATATATTTTTTTTTTATTAGGCTGAAAACCTATTTAAAATTCAGTAAATGCCCTTAAAATTTGATATGTGCTTGTAAAATATTTTAAAACTAAGCGATTATTAAATAATTAATTATTTAAATTTTAAATATTACAAGGTCAACTTCAAAACGCTCTCTGATTGGTCAAGCCACGTGTGACGTGTCAAGTCCGATAAACAAAGTGGCGACCCGCTCTTGGCCCAAGCGCTGCAATTTAATCATTGGTTATTCCGTTTGTGTTTACATCGGGTTGTGGCCAATTTAGTGTACCTAAAGACGAGTTTTTTAATTATATATTAATATTAAACCTGATTTAGTGAGTGACGATAGCCGGGTTAAAGTTTAAACGAGAGAACATGGATGTAACAGAGGATTTAAGAGGCCCGGAACATAAATACTATAAATATGCTGTGTAGTGCCATTATGTAGTTCCACAACAAAAACCGGCTCCCAACAAATTATTTTTTACATTCCAAAAGATGAAAAAATACGAAAGAAATGGTGTATAGCAATGGAGAAGGATTTGAAGAAAAAATCCAGTTGAGTGTAAAATCTACTTTACATATTCGCGTAGATGACTTTAATGTAAGTACCTATGATGGACTTTGCTTTAAAAACAGGCAACATTTCTCAAAATATTAAAATATCATTTTCTCGGTTTTTATTTGATAATTTAGACATACAAAAGTGGAAAAAAACTATTTTAATAGGATCCCTTCGGTAAGATAGATAAAGGTATTATTTTACAAAATATATTATTTAGGTTTTTGAGGGTTATCTTTTTACCAAAGTTTTTACTTTTACTTTATAAAACAGCACTGCACTACGTATAGTATTATTAATTTAAAATAATGTTTAATTTTGAATGCATACCTTGTAGCTTTTAATTTTCTTTTAACTCAGGCTCCCATGAAATTTGGGTTATTTGCCAAAAATGTAAACATTGATAATGCATCTTGGACAAATCCAGCTTCAGTGAAGCCAATATAAAGAAGTCTAGTTTTTAAAACAATTATAACAGAACAATATTTGTTAGCACATTGAAAGCTAAATAAAAACGGCACTCAAGAAACACGCCCAACTAACAAAATCATCTTGATGATGCTTAAATGACAAGCAAAACAGAGAGTGTGGACAGAGAGTCGTTTTTGACCGATACCGGATCGTGACGTCACAGCAAGCTATCCTTGTTTGGTGGAGTTGCAGTTTGGCGCAAGGAGAAAATTATTTTTTGAATTTCAACATTTTTTTATAGAACAGTAAGTTGAAAAATTAGAAAAATATATGGCAATTGATACTTTATAGTTTTAGAAATCCTATAAGTAAAAAAATAAAAATGTTGCAACTTCCCTCATTACTGTAAATAATTAAATTATAATTATATAAGAATAGTTTTTGAGCGGGGGAGGAGTTAAAAAATTGTTCTTTTTGAAGATATTTTTACGTAGAAGAGTATAATTAACTCAATAGAGTAAACCCAATTTTAAAAAGCAAGTGAAGTCTTATATTTTCCTAAAGGGAGGTACGAATTCAATTTGATACGCACATCCAGGGCTTCGTTTCAAATTTTACTCAGTCAACTGGGTAATTTTCCTTTTAATTTTAGGTATTTAAAGGACACCAGTTGTACAAATATCACCATATTGAATCAATCCATTCCTATTATAATTTTAAAATGAATCTGGAGAAGGGAAGTGGTGAAGACGTCCTTAATTTAATAGATTCTGGACGAAAAATAAAAGCAATAGAAAAAAATTATATAAAAAAAATTAAACCTATAATTGAAGGTATTATCCTTTGTAGTGGAAGGCAAGAGAATTGCATTAAGGGAACACAGGGATCATAGAAAAATTGACACAGACCATGAAAGTGAAGAATTAATCCTGGCAACTTCCAGGGAAATATTAAAATACAGAGTAAAAAGAGATGCGGACTTAAAAAATAATCTCGAAACATCCAGCAAAAGCGAGAAACATACCTTAGTCCACAGGTACAAAATAAGGTCATTGATAGTATAAACCCCATTATGTAAAAAAAAACTCGCAAATAAAATTAATAATGCTGGGGCGTTTTCGATTTTGGTAGATGAAACAACCGACATATCGACTACGGAACAAAATCTGCATTATGTGTTAGGCTTATGTGAATGTGGATGGTGACCATGACAAACATATGATAGTAGAAAATTTTCTACAATTTGTACCGGCCGAAGAAGGTTTGAAAGGAGAACAGTTTGCAAATTCTATTTTATATGTGGTCTGCAGAGGTGCAATATTGATTTGACTAACGAAATCGCCAAGGTTATGACCGGAGCAAGCAATTATGTCGGGAAAGTTTTTTGGAGTGCAAGCATATATCAGTCAGAAATATCCCAAAGCGCTTTACGTGCATTCAGCTGCACACTGTTTGAGTTTAAGCTTTATCAAAAAGCTAGTAGTGTTGCCCAAATCAGAAACTGCCTAAGCACAATGGAACGTATTTACGACTTTTTAAAAACACCGAAACGTAAAAATATTCTTCTTAAAGTTAATTGAAGACTCTGAGGAACCTCCTTCTACTAAAATCGCTTAAAAGATTATGCGCTACAAGATGGACCTCAAAATATGAGGCAGCTAATGATTTTATAAATGAGAGTGAAATGTGTGGTTGAAACTTTGCGAGAGATTTCAACTTGGCGGGATACAGCTGATGCTCCAATGTTGCTTAGTAACATCCTCGAAGGAGAATTTATTATATCAATGAATATTATTCAACAGATCTTTAACATTGGGTTGCCCGTATCCCGTATTCTGCAAAAAATCGATATTGATTTGGAAAGAAATTATAGCAGTGACAGAAGACGCAGTTTCGACTTTAAAGAAAATTAGAAATAATGCAGAGGATGAATTCAAAGTTCTATTTGAGAATTCAGTTGTAACTACACATTTTCTTTTTTATTAGTATATATAAAATAGTGTTATCTCTATTTTTAATTTCTTTATATACATTTATTGTTTTAGAAAACTGCAAGTAATGTTGGAAGTTCGGAAATCAAAAATAAAAAAAAATTATAAAAAGTCAAAAGCAATAGAGCAAATGCAAATATTTCCGTGGCTCGGAGAATCACTGTTAGAGATTATTTTTTAAAATAAATGGCATATTTACCGTATATTGACTTTTTTTATTAATGAATTAACAGAAAAGATTTACTAATCACAAAAGGATTTTTGAGGGATTTCTTTGCTTATTTTCAGAAGAAAAATTCAACAATCCACGTTCATTTGATGAACTCTCATCTCATTTTCTACCAGAAGTTTCTAAAAGCTGCGTTTTTGCTGAGCTGAGACTATGGTTTGAGAGGTTAAGCAGGCTTCCACAAAATATAGAACGTCGGGCCATAAATCTACTGGACATATGTAGTAAAGATGCATATACAAATATTTACAAACTGTTAAAAAAATTTTGTACCCTTCCAGTATCTACTGCAACTCCTGAAAGGTCATTTTCAACATTAAAGAGAGTTAAAACTTAAAATTCATGTTTTAATATTTTAGAACCGGCTCAATGGTTTAGCAATGCTGAGCCTACACAGAGATGTTTTACTGGATACTGATGAAGTATTTAATGAGCTTGCAAAAAAACCACGACGATTAGATTTTGTTGTGTTAAATTTGCCCTTGTTGTAAAACATTTTTTTAATACATGTTTTGTGGGTTATATGAGTTTGATGTTATGATATCCCCCCTATGGACTAACTCTGGCTACGCCACTGTTCTGATACTTTTGTTTAATTGATTTGTTTTTTTCTAAACGAGTAAACTACAATGTTTCGTTATTTTCTACAATTTAGTAAGGAAGTCTAATTTTTATTTATTTCTCTTTTATCGATTTACTTAGGGAGCCTCAGAATATTTATTATATTTTATTATTTTCTTTATTTTTTTTAAGATGAAAAATAGTTAAAACTTGTATTTTATGCCCAATACAATTTTATTTTAAAGCTATCGTTCAAAAATGATTACAATATGAAGGTAAAATAATCTTACTGAAAAAATTATTTTGATTAATGTTTTTTTCAACTCTATAAATGCATTATTACACTACCCGGTCCGAAGATAGCGCTTTTAAAAATACCAGTAAAAACAAAATACAAAATAGACTAGACCTCTACCTAAGGAGATTATCGCAATAAAAGAAATAAAAGGAACATGCAACTAGTTCCCAAAACGATAAACCGAAGGAAAAATCTCACACAACTGTAATAAAATTCCCGAAGGGTTCAGTTTTAACCTGATTGTAAAGTTAGCCTTATTTTTTACCGTTTTTTTTTCGGGGTTGTAAACGAAAGTTTGCCTTGCTGTCTAAAGATGAAACAAGCAGTCTACCAAGTTGCTTTTTTAAACATCAAGTTTAAAGGTTAAAATAGAACTGACACAAATAAATGGTTTTATTTGGTACAAGAAAAACTTCTAGATATAAAACTTTGCTTCTTTTTAGTTACTTATTTTTAAAAACAAAATTTAAGAAACATAGATTTGGCGTCACTTAAATAAAAAAATATATATATTTCCATATTTATTGCAAATATACATTATACCTACGAGCAGTTCATATTTTAATAGTTTTTACCAAAGAAAACCTACCAAACTAAAATTTTGTTAAATTTTATATTAAAGTTTTCTTACAAAAGTGTAATTAATTTAAATAATCCATTTACTTAGTTTAATATCATACCGAGGCAAATCAAAAAAATTGTTAATATCTAATTTTTAATTTAAGTAAGACTAAGTATAAGACTAACCGGAAGCATGGAGGTAAGTAACACGCGCCATCGCCGTTCGGGATGCCCATTCGTATTTTTGAATGTAACACACGGGCTGGCCACATTTATTTATAAGGACAAATAAAACCATTTTTTACCAGACTTCAAAAAAAAGCGGAGGGAGGTTTTCAATTTGCCTGAATGTTTTTTTTTTGCATGTTTGACGATTAATCCGTAGTTCAGAGGTCAATTTTTCCGACATTGTTTTTGTTCAACTCAGAAGGATCTAAGGTGGTCCCATTTAAATCGTGTTTGAAAATTCATCCCCTTAGGGGGTAAATAGGGGAAAATCTATCTTTTGGACGGTCTTCGTTAAGAATATATAATTTTGACTCTTATTTTTAGTGGCTTTCAACAAATAAAGAAAGTTTATTTAAAAAAAAAAACATATTTTCATTCTTATAGGGGTAAAAAGAGGACGTTTTTTTAAACTAAGGTAATATTTAGAGATATTTAGTTTTTACGCTTCATTAAAATAGCATTCAAAGCAAATGGAGTCAATTTAAAAAAGTATATGTATATATTTCATAGTTATTAATCCCATTTTGTATAATTATGAAATGGAACAACATGACTTTTACTTTCTAACTATTTAAAAAAAAAGTTTAATAATTAAAAAAAATTAAGTATAATAATAAAGAAAATAGTTATTTCGCTATTTTTCTGTTACCCAATCCTTTATTGTTTCCCAAATATTTGCCAAGCGAATGTGTGCAACGTGCAACTAGCTTTAAAGGGCCAATAAATGGAGCGTTTTAATTGTTTGCTTGATTGACTGTGAATTTTTGATGTTTTCGCGGTAAAAGAGTATAGTGCAAAGTAGCACTCGATATCACCAGTATTGTTCCAGTAAATTGGCCAGCTCGCGTGTTACATTTAAAACTACGACCGGTATGCCGAATGACGATGCTGGGTGTTACCTCCATGACAACCGGAAGACACAAGGCAACATTGGGTTAATGACTTTACTTTATTTAATTAACAATGCAAAACTTATTTTCTAATATTCTAATATACTTATCCCGTTCGGTAAATCGTCTCCAAGCGGTCTCGTTTTTGAGCACTGGAGCGTAGCTAGAATTTCTAATTTTTTCTATCTAAAATCTGAGTCATGGGAACCACACCAAATGTAAGGGAGAGCCAAGAAATTGGCACCTATTAAGGGAAAATGTTCATAAAAACCACATTTATTTAATTTTGTATAATTTTTATTTATGAACTTAAACTTCATTTATTTGACTATCTTACCATCATAGTTTAAACAAACTGCAGCCAAGCATTAAGGTAAAAATAACGATTTTACAAAAAATATCAATCCCTCTCATTCCCCTTACATGCGGGTAATGAAAGCCCATATTATGATCATAAGGGAAGTGGGAGAAATAACTTTTTAATTTTTTTTTCCAAAAATAATGCTAAACATATTTAAAAATCAAATTATAATTGTTGATAAAAAAAAACTATTTGTAACTTAAATAAAAAACAACTAACTAAACAAAACAAAGAAATAAAGATGTAGGCTTCCACTGCCCGTTGACCACCATTTTGAAAAATAATAACACAAAGATCTTATTCGACTTTCAATTACAGTTTAACAAATGACACTTGAAAACAAGACAAAACTAAGTATCTAATAAGTATAAAAATAATACAATAACTAGTGATGAGCGAGACCGGTCTTGGTCTTGCGGTCTTGGTCTTGCGGTCTTGGTCTTGCAGCAAGACCAAGACCAAGCCTTCTCGCTTGCAAGACCAAGACCAAGACCGGAGTATGCAAGACCAAGACCGAGGGGTGCAAGACTACGCAAGACCAAGACCGACCTGCAAGACTCTTGCACTTTTGTCACTTTTTTTAAATTATAATATTTAATTTTTAAATTCAATAATACACAAGGTATTTCATACAGACATGACAAAAAATGTGTCGAGATCTGCCTAAAATGGCGATTATTTTATGAGTATGAGGTTTTTTTTAATAAAATAATAATTAAATCAATCACTTAGTTTTTTAATAAAATTATCCAGAAACGATAACTAGTAGATTCAGTAACATGTTTCAAAAATAATAAGATTGTTACTCAATGGTCCGACAAAGCTCGATATCTCCAAAACCGTTTACGACAGAGAAAAACTAAAAGTACAAAAGTTATAGAAGCTGAAAATTACTTACCTATTCCTAATGCTTTTTTTTAAATTAGGTATCTAGTGATGCCACTTACTGGATCAAAAATTTCCAAAATCCAGGAAAACATTATTTTTGTGTCACACTGTAAGAAGTGGCCAAGGGTAATAAACCTAACAAGGAGTGCTCGATCCCATTTAAGCCCATATAAACCAATTTAAATGTCAATTCGGTATTTGTGACGTAATCTATTTGCCTTTTTGTTTTGTTTACAAGTAATAAAAAAGTCTTAATTTTTATTTATCATTACAGTTCTAATAGTAAGTACATATCCAAAATAGTTTTTAAAAGTTGAATATTTAACAAAAATTAATAAAATAAATCTGCCTTCTGGGCAAAATGGGCAAACGGTGACGTCCAAACATAACCTATATCTGCGGACAAATAGTAAAAATCGAGCACTCCTTGTTAAGTTTACTACCCTTGAGAAGTGGCATCATTAGATTGCTCCTTTAAACTAAGATATAAATGTAAAATTGATATTTATAAAAATATATTTGTCATTTTCTGTAGGAATACTTTTTTATATAAATGGATTATTAAATTTCACTTATATGGAAAAGTCAAAACAATACCAAAAGTATAATGATCGCGTCATTTTTTCAAAACCAAAATATATATAAAAAACCATCTACGTGAACATTGTACCTATATGACAGTTTAAAAATTTCCAGCATAATATACAGGGAAGATTTTTTTAAATGAATTTTTTTGCTATAATTTTTCTATTTTTAGGTTAAAAGCTAAAAATAAGGAAGTTTTCTTAAGTGGTGGTGGATTTTTTGAAAAATTCTGAAATAGAAAATAATTTTACATTTTACGCCCTTTTTTCTATAATTTTTGTATATTTGAGTGTTTTACCATTATGAACGGTTTCGGATATATCGATCTTTGTCGCACTATCGAGGCACCTTGTATATGCAGAATGTTTATAAAGTATTTGTACAAACTTTTACGGCAAATGTTTGACTAATTTGAACATAGAAAGTTTATTTGAAATTAAAAGCTTTCTAAATACCTTTTTTTTTAATTAGAAACCAATGTTTACATATCAAAATCATTTTCATACAATTTTACATCTGGTTGAAATTAAAAGTTTTTTTCTGCCCTCAGAGTACTCAGTATTGTAATTTAATATGCTTTTTCAAAGAAAATTTTTATATTTCCCATCACTAAAATGAAGCGCTATAAATAAATAAACCCCTACATTTAAAATATCCTTTTTAATCAAATAATTTAAATGTACATGTAAGGTTAAAATTGGTATATTTTAAAATTTTAAAGCAAAAAATATAGTCTCCATCTTTATTTATTTGAAAGTATTAAAAATATATATATATATATATATATATATATATATATATATATATATATATATATATATATATATATATATATATATATATATATATATAGATATGCTATATATATAAATATCTATATATATATATATATATATACTTTATATATATATATATATATTATATTTTAAAAAGATTGCTTAGTTTAAATTATTGCTACCTTTAAAAAAGCAAAACCAGCAAGACTCTTGCAGTTTTTTATAAACGCGGGAGCCAAGACCAAGACCAGACTTGCAAGACCAAGACCAAGACCAAGACCGAGTGATTAAGCCCGGTCTTGGTCTTGGTCTTGGCCCATTGCTCTTAACAATAACAATATATTTTCATGCTTGCGAGTTGAAAGCTGGCAATAGGCAGTTTTTTATAAACGCGGAGCGATATATCACACAATCGTTCCTCGTGACTCAATGCATAGCATTAGGGGCTTCTGCGCTTTTAGACAAACCTTCTATATGGTTGACGGAAACGACCGAGTGATTAAGGTTTTACCCCAAGGAAGTTTAAAGGTGTATGGAAGCCCAGTGCTATGGCCCATTCGATCATAAAAATGTCATACCCAGTACTGAAAATAAGGCCGCGCCGCATATCAACGGGGGTTTTAGTCGAGCAACTGTTTAGTCGAGTTGCGTGCTTGTGCGATTTTTATGACGACCAAATAGTTTAGTCGCCGAAGGTGCGCATACAGAAATCAATTCTTAGCCTGTCGCTATCGATTTATGTACTTGTTTAAATAGCCGCAGGACGACTGTTCAGTTGAGCGTATGCGCACTCCAATAAATGGCAATACTCATTGAACCGTCGCGATACTTGCGCGACTGATTAATCAAAAGGCGAGTCGATGTGGTTTTACGACTATTTAGTCGAACAACTATCTAGTTGCTAATATGCGCACCTACATACGTTTCCATATACTTTTAGGCCCTTCGTACATTGGGCTACGCAAGTATCCGATACCTAAGTTGCGAACTCGTAACGTCGCAAGCAACTCGATACGCATAGCTCGTACACATCGCTACTGAAATAGCAAGATCCGCGTCGCTACCAACCCAAACCGGGGTCTTCACACGTTGACAAAATGTCTGACACAAGTGATGATTAAATATCATGTTTGTTTATTATTACCTTTACCGAAGAAGAAATCGCCGTTCAAGAAAATACTGGGTGCATCCCTATATAGCAAGGAATATAAAATGCAGAATGTTTGTTGCAGCAAAGGAATTACAGCAAACAGACACTAAATGCCTTAGCCTGTTATAGAATGTCCAAAGGGAGTTACACATATTTAGTGAATTTACTCACTCCTTACATACATATAATCCATATTTAGTGAATTTACTCACTCCTTACATACATATAATATAATATAAAGACAAGGATATTTCTCTACTTCCGAAACAAATTTTATATTAATTATTTGCTCCGCCATATTTAAAGTCTCGACGACTTAAGTAGCCACTACCTGTGCCGGCTGGTCGCGGAAGACTAGCGTCGTCGACGAATGTCGGCTACACGTGTACGAACTTCAATTATAATGTATGGCGGTACTCGCCACGATACTTAAGTCGTTGAGTATCGGATACTTGCGTAGCCCAGTGTACGAAGGGCCTTAACGTGCGACTAAACAGTTGCTCGACTAAAAGTTGCATGTATGCGGCCGGCCTAACTGTCAGAGTTGGCCCCGCCGATTCTGCGCAATAACAAAATTCCACGAAATAATTTAATGTGTTGCCTACTTACACACTGATAAATCAGCGTGAAGTTAGCCAACACATTATAATTTTATGAGAGCCGGAGTACAGTTTTTTGGATTGATCAAAACATTCTTATTTTAGTGATTAGTGTTTATTAAATTGTGACTATAATTTTGTGTTTATTGTTTGTTACTTATAATATCGTAACAAAATGACTAGAGGTTGTATGGTTTTGTCTTACAAATCCAAGGGTAACATACCCGTCTTTTTAACTTTAGGTAAGTATTTTTTATATTTAAATTAGGTGCTTCTTATAAGACGTAACGTTAGGTAACCGAATAAATAAGAATATATCAATTATGAATAATAGAAAATGAAAATTTCATAGGCAATATTAGTGAGAAAAGTAAAGCAATCTTAACTATCTTTTAGATGATTTCCACAATGTTTGTGTATTTCTGTGGATTATTAAAAAGAAATAAGGTTTACATTTAGGTACTTTTATTTCATTTAATAATTTAGTACACTCTTTTAAAGGATCAAAATTATTGATTACTGGGCAGACCAGGCAAATTTTAATATATACAGGTCCTCTAATTGAATGAGTACAAGGAAGTACATTTTTTTGGGGCGCTGATTACAAATCTAAAAAAAAAAATCGGAAATCGTTTTCGAGATATTCATCATCAAAATTGGAAATCAAACTAACCTTATTTACACTATTCCTCTTTCTTTTTTTGCCTAAAATTCTTGATTTTTTACACTAAATTGGCACATAATATTTCACAAACACCTTTTTAAAAACTTTTTTTTTATGTTTATTTTACACCTTTTTTACACTTTTATTTTTTAAGCAAATATAGCTGCTGCCTTTAAACTTAAAAGTTCGCAATTTAATGGAAACAAGATGTAAAATAAATAAAAAATACAAGGTTTTAAAAGGTGTTTATATAAAATATCGTGTGCCACTTTATTGTAAAAATCAAGAATTGTGTACAAAAAGAAGGGAGAATATAGTGAAAATGAGGTTAGTTTAATTTTCAACTTTGATGATGAAGATCTCGGAAATGAAACGTTGGCGAAAAGATATTTTTTCAGATTTGTAATCAGCGCCCCAAAAAACCCTGTATACCAAATTTGATCAAAATCGGAGAGGAGGCAACTTTCAAGACAATACCATTTGTTTAAAAATAAATTAGATTTTTGGTTTCTTAATCTTGCATTATCAACTTTTTAAGCTCGACATACTGTGCACACATAATATTTAACGGATACTGTTACAATGGATACTTAGGTACCAAAGGTTACTAAACATTTTTAACCACTGTTATTCTGTCTCATGAATGTTTGTTATTAGTGAAAAGTATATGCCTAAAAAGCAGTTATAAAAATTTTCACTTTTTAATGTACAACCAGAATCTTAGGATTAAACTTATTTACACTATCTTGCCCTTCTTTTATCACAAAACTGGTGATAAGTACATAATACTATCATACAATGTTAGAAATTTATTTTAAAAAAATCGTGTTTTTTATTTATTTACAAAGATTTTTGGTAAAAATACAAAACTTCTCCAAAAATATCGACCATTTAAATAAAAGGCAGTAAAGTGGCGCCATCTATTCTTTCCATATTATATCAGATGATATAAAATCTAATATTACACAATAATTTTAAATATTCTATAGTAGTATCCTTTAATAACCAACAATTTTGTGCAAAAAAAAAAAAAAAACAGTGCATGTTGGAATTTGACATTTGATGATGTCAATTTTATAGATAGTAACAAAGAATTATGGAAGTCCGGCTCTGACCTACTATTCATTGCGCAAATTCCGCGGGGCCAACCCCCCTATTCCCGCTGCCCTGCACGCCTGGACAATTTTGTTCTACAGTATTGGGCTTCCATACACCTTTAAACTTCCTTGGGTTCAATTCAATACCCAGCGCTTCCCTAAACCAGATGCCTCTGGCTTCAAGGCAAACACTTTGGTAAAGAAAATTTTATTATGGAATTTGGGTTGCTACGAGTTGATTTTTTAACCCTCCCTTCTCCCCTAGAGAAAATCTAAGTTTCAAAAGTAAATCTTCAATTTGTATTTTTTCCGTAAATTTGATTAAATTTTATCGTCAAATCCCAAGTTTTGCAAAATTATGTAGGGTTTTTTTCATAAACCATAGCCAGTGAAAATTTTTTTACTCGATAATTTTCTTAGGCAAATATTAGGTAATGCCTCTAATTTAAGATTTGGCGACAAAATTGGATCAAATTCGTAAAAAAAATTCAAATAGAGGATTTTCATTTGATACTTAAATTTTCTTAGGGGGAAGGGTTAAAAATAAAATTAACTTTTTTTCGCCACTTTTTAGATTAAAAAAAAAATGAAAAACCTAGCTATGCCAGCGTTTTTGACAGACAGGTAACAAGTACTACATCTTATCGATGGTGTAACGTGTCTGTCAAAAACCAGAGGCCTCAGGCCGCTTTGAGGGGTTACCGTACGTAGTAACTGGTTATGTTTCATAAAAGTATAATGTGTTGCCTAACTGCACATTGATTTATCAGTGTGTAAGTGGGCAACACATTAAATTATTTCATGGAATTTTGTTATTGCGCAGAATCGGCAAGGCCAAGTCTGACAGTTATTTTTATACTGGGCTGGACATTTTTTGATCGAATGGGCCATAGCATTGGGCTTCCATACACGTTTAAAACTTCCTTGGTAGTAACTGGTTATGTTTAAGTGTATACTAACCCAGGAGGAGTTAGTGCAATTGATGCGCGCCTAATCCTAACGAATCACGACACCGAAACGCCAGCCAATTTAATGCGCGAAGCAACAAGAAAGAATGCGAGGTCAAAACTTTTAATTGTATGACTACCCTTTATTTATCGCAAAACCAGTCTATACGGCTCGAGGTAGCCGAACGAAACACCTTTGCATCACTTTGCATTGTCAGCGCGTTTTGACTCAGATGTATAGACATGTTTAATGTACAAGACAGGTTCATGTATTGTAATTCAACCTTTATATCGTGGATCAGAAGAGTTTTGTGTCACCAAAGAGATTCTAAGGAAGGAGAGGACCATTACATATGAGATGCGCGGTAACAAATTGCAATGGCACAAGTATGTGTTCAAAAAAGTATAAACAAGGTACCGTCTGGCATTTAGCATCATGCTCAGCTGATGATACCAGGTGGTCACTTTAATCGTACGTTAAAATTTAACATAACCTTTATTTTTTTGTTACATTTTGATAAATTTTAATTGTTTCCAAATGTCTTGACGCTACATCCATTAAGTTGTATTAATTCAAGTGTTATGGATAAATAAAGGTATAAGTTTGTCCAAGCTAACATTTTTGCGTTGGCAGACTATTTCAAAAACAAAAAATCACTAGACTCAACGTCAAAATCAGCTGATTGGCGTAAATCACCCAGTAATGGATTAAAGACGTTTCAATTTTTGTATTACATTTTTCTTGTGTTTGGGTGTGTTATTTCGTGTTTTAAAGTAATTAGAGAGATTAGAGATTACTCTGCAGAGTTTTTATTTTTTTTTTTTTTTTTTTGGTGTGGACTAATTGACATTTTTTATATTTCATAATTTATTTTATTCTGGACTAAGTTTTTATTTTTATTGGTTTTAAGCAAAAAACCACTAGAATAGATATTTTTTTAGAGTACCTATGAATCACAGTGATTACTGTATTTCCAGTTCGGAAAAGCTTCGAAACCCACTTCAGAGCTGTGATGAGTCGGAGGTAAGAAAATATAACCTAATAAATATTTTTTGAAAAATGATGCTATCAGAATAGTGATCCTGCATAAGGTTTTAATAGTATCATAATCTAAAAATATATCCTTAGATGTGCCAAATATTTTAAGATTTAAATATATTTATGAATGTATTTTGTAGGATCCCATAGTGGCAGTTGCTGACAATATAAGAAGCAAAATATGAAATTTATAAGTAACTTAAGCTTAATGGCATGAGAAGGAAATTTTCAAAAGGTTTTATGGAAAATGAAGATTAAGGAGAAAATAAAAATTTATCATATCATCATATCATCAAAACATATCATAGTGTTCCTCGATGAAACCTGGATCTTCTCGAACAGCTCTTTCCGCAGGTCTTGGCGGGATGACGATGTATATTTCAGAGAAAAGGTTAAACATTCTCATGACGAATTATACGCTAGAAAAAAAATATACTATCCTACACTTAAGGAAAAATTAAAGGGCCCATTTTTTTAAATTAACAAGGTGAAGCACTTTTACAATCCTCTAATAAAGATTTTTTTGCCTTATAAATTATTACAGTTTTACAAAAAAGCTTTCTCTTGCACACCGACAAGCTGTAGAAGACCTGTTTCTTTTTTAAGAATATTTTCACGGCCTCTGCTCCGAAGCATTAGCTGTCGTAATTCCTTCTTTTGCATATCCTAATTAGAGCAAATTGAAAGTCTACTCAGATGCATCTCTTTATTGTCCATGTCACATTTTCCACTTTTTGTGCACCTTCATCTCTAGAGTTTCGAGACTACAAAATATAAATATATTTAAGTCGCTTATCACTAATTTACTTCTGACTTCACTCTAGACACTCGTAGTATGTGAACATTTAGACTTATGGGGTATCCTGAGAAAAAATATATATACAGGGTCCTGCAGCTCACCTCCCGTCTTATGTAGCTCATTTATTATTCACTGTAAAATTTTCATATTTTGCAGACGTTACCTTCAACACATAGTGCATTTCAGGAAAATAATTTTGGTTATACAGGGTGTCACAAAAAAGTGTGACGTCACGATGCTGCATTTTTTTAAATGGAATGCTCTGTATTTTTTTGTATATTTATACCTCTTGTGGTCATTTATATTCCTCTAAAATTTTTTCAACATCTGTTTAGTAATTTCAGAGAAAAAAAATAAAATATAAAAAAAACTGTTTTGCACCTTTGAACTTAAAAATGAATAAAAATACTAATAGTGCTTGATTAATAGAACTAAACAAGGAACTTATTAAGTAACGTAATATCGGTCGCTTAGGTCATGTTTGGTTAATTCGAACTGTACAGGGTGTCCAAAATTTAGTGTCAAACTCTTTAAATTTAAAAGCACTTTATTTTTTTTATTTTAAATATGAGCCCCTGTATATTTTTGGGTCGTTAGATGCAGAATTAAAAAACAAACATTTTTCTAATTTTAACCCTATCGAAATTCCTAACAAATTAAAAGTTATTCGTTGAAAACTCATTTTGGCATCTATTTCGATAGTAATATCACTAGATAAAAATGGTAGGTGGCTACGAAAAACAATTTATTGACATTAGAGTTTCCTAATAAAGTTAATTATTGCCTAGAAATTGGTTAAAGTTACATAAATGTTAGCCTAAATTAAAAATTACGTTTATTTAACATTTAAAGGTTTTTCTTAACCTAATTTAATTTAATTAATAAATAATAATAATTTACTCGAATTTTTATAATACGTCAAAATAAGATTATGTAAATTAAATAAACTCCAATAAAATAAATTGTTTTTCATAGCCACCTATCATTTTTATTCATGGTATTACTATTAAAATAGATGCCAAAATGAGTTTTCAACGAATAACTTTTAATGTGTTAGAAATTTCGATAGGGTTATAATTAGAAAAATGTTTGTTTTTTTAATTCTTCATCTAACGACCTAAAAATATACAGGGGCTCACATTTAAAATAAGAAAAATAAAGTGCTATCAAATTTAAAAAGTTTGACACTAAATTTTGGACACCCTGTACAGTTCAAATTAACCAAACATGACCTAAGCGACTGATATTACGTTACTTAATAAGTTCTTTGTTTTGCTCTATTAATCAAGCACTATTGGTATTTTTATTCATTTTTAAATTCAATGGTGCAAAACAGTTTTTTGTTATATTTTATTTTTTTCTCTGAAATTACTAAACCGATGGTAAAAAAAATTTAGGGGAATATAAATGACCACAAGAGGTACCTAAATTTACAAAAAAATACAGAGCATTCTATTTCAAAAAATGCAGCATCGTGACGTCACACTTTTTTGTGACACCCTATATAACCAAAATTATTTTCCTAAAATGCACCGTGGGTTAAAGGTAACGTCTGAAAAATATGAAAATTTCACAGTGAATAATAAATGAGCTACATAAGACGGGAGGTGAGCTGCAGAACCCTGTATATGATAGATTCGGTAGATACCTCAGTTAGGGTCTCTTTCATACATAGGACATATGATTAAACCTGTAGCTCTTAGACAACATTAAACTACAGAACACACTTGCTGCATTTTTATGAAACATTAAAGTATATTTAATTAAATCACTATTAAAATAATTATATTTTCCTCAGATACATTATTCTACATGCTGGTTCCGAAAAAGAATTTGTTGATGGTGCCAGTAGAATTTTTAAATCAAAAACAAAAACAGAAGATTACCATGGCGAGATGAAAGCTGAAAATTTTGAGAAGTGGATTAGAGATGATCTACTACCTAATTTGAAAAGGCCTTCATTAGTCATTTTAGATAATGTCAGCTACCATAGTAGGTTGTTAGAAAACTGGCCAAATAGTGGCTGGAAGAAAGAAAATATGGTTAAATGGTTAGAAGACCATAATATTTCTTTTGTAAAATCGACGATAAAATAGATTTTGTGGTGCTTGATTCAGCGCCTACCAAAGCCTCCCAAATCTTATGTCGTCGATGCTCTTATTCAGGAGGCTGGTCATCAAGTGCTGCGCTTGCCTCCATATCATTGAGAATTCAATACTGTTGAAATGGTATAAATATAAAAATAATAAGACAGCTTCGACTGCAATTTATTCCCTATTTTATGGGATCCACATTATTAGTATTTTAATAAGGTAAATGGTAATAAAAATCATTTACAAGTTATCTTCTTTTTGCTTTTTAGTTTTTCTTTATTAAACTACCTTACTGCTTTTAATAAAAAACTAAATATTAAATGACTATTTCATTTAAACACATTACATCAATGGCCACAGTAGTTGCCAAAATGCTTGGACTCACAAGCATCCATTTACAGTCCAGCTGCTAAAACGCCAAACCTCCCACTTTGTCTGCTCTTTTATCTTAAAAGTGTCTAGGCTAGTATCTGCTGCATGCAGATTGCATACATTTTTCTTTCGTCATTGCATAGGTTTGCTTTTCTCATAAAAACCCCTGATGGACAGTGCCACTTCTAAAGCCTTAAACACGACCTTTCAACGTTTTTGATAAATTTATTTTATAAAATATAAGCATCTTATTGTGTTAATGATACTCTGAATAAATAAATGATTATTACTGTTTTGTTTTATTTATTTTATTATTTTATATAGGAAGCAGCTAAAGAAGTTATATCAGATGAAATAAATCGATTTATCTTTAGGCATCTTTAAAAAATAGTAAAATTGCATAATAAGGGATATTGAACCATCCCTTATAGTGAGATATTTTATCAGGATATTTCAATTTAACTATAAAGAGTTTTGCTCCAAATATAACAAAACATAACAGGTCGGTTTGTTTTTCAGAAATAGTGTACACTATTTTACATTTTTTTTTTACGTACCTAAGCGCTCTAATTAAAGGTGTATTTTAGGACTAAGTGTGTACAAAAAGTGTAAAATAGTGTAAACTATTTCTAAATAACAAACACTTAATAAATAACTATTAATCTGCACTATATAGGCAAAAATGATATTTTTTAATAAAATATTATGGCCAAACATCAAGCTTTCACAATTCATGCAAATATATGAACAGAAAAAAATACTGATAAATTTAGTTACTGTAATCTAAGAACAATTTTTTTAAGATATTAAAATTTTGAAACTCCCCTTCCTCAGTACGGACCTGACTAAAATTCTTATATCAGCCAACATAAATCTGTAAAACAAAATTTACTAATTTGTAGGGATATTCGCATTGCCAACCTAAAAATGTTAGCTTGGACAAACTATATATGATTGTGTGGTGAAAAATTGAGATTAGAGACTAGAGGTTATATATTTTAGTTACGAAACCTAGCTTTTAACTGTAGATTTAGAAAAAAATCATCGTACCAATACCAATGTTTGCTTTTAAAACTACATATAAAATACCAAATTTGTAATAATATACCCAAAACTACTATTTTTAGTTATTTCCTTTTTGACTCAAGCAAATTTATATACAAGTATAATACAATAAATGAATACAACCATGATCTTCATTGTATAGCAATTTTGACATACGTAGACATGATGGAATAAACAACTATTTAATGATGTTGTGTTATCACATGCACATTCTTATAACAGAATACTTCATATTCGATTATTCGAATCTTTTCTCTTTCCCGGCTTTTTCGGGTTTTTTCTCGGTTTCAGTATGGGGATGATAGTAACAATTTTCCAGGGTTGTGGGGAATGCTGTAAAACTAGCATTTCGTTTATTATATAAGTGTACTGCACAATGGCTTTTTTTGGCATGTTATTAATTATGTTGGTTATTTCGTCGGATCTGGGAGCCTTGTTATTCCGGAGACGCTTTATTATATTAAAGAGTTCCCCGGATTTACCACACATTTTGGAAAGGACGGGGGGAGAGATGGGGCATTTCTGGCAAACAACTTACCTAATAACACAAAGAAACACGATATATTAAGAAAAGTCATCCGAAAATGCGACTACTTTGTGACAACGACGCGACGGTAATTTACAAGAACAAACCTAATTGTAGCGGCTTTTTCCAAGTTTGAAATTCTATTTTTGATTTTTTTAACGATTTACTAATTACAACTATCGTATTTATATTTAGATTTAAATTATAACTTTTTGCTTTCCTTTTTATTTCAAGTTTTTGTTTTTTATGTACTTTGTTATGATTTTAAAATGAAATAAAATTTATTTGGTTTTCATGGCCGTTATATTACACCTCCATTAAATAAATAAAGAAATTACTTTGTAGCGACAAAGTAACGACTTTTAAGACGGCTGGTATAGATGTTTAATCCGATCTACATGGCAACACTGCTTTATCCTGCCCCTAGCCTGATCCCCTGTAAGTGAGCCCCTCACACTGAGCCTAAAACCGCTGTTGCAAAATCTTCAATAATGTTGACATTTCCCTGGATCAGGCCAGTAAAACAGCAAAAAAAAAACAGAAAACTACTTTATTTTATGTTCTACGGTATATGGTGCTGCCTATCAGCCCAGGCGAGAGAGCTGATTGAAAAGGCAGAAAGTATAGTCAATTCAAAAATCATTACGAAGGCAGTGGTTAAAAACAAGCTTTAGACGTCTTTTGTTTCTTTTCAACTAGGGTGGTTTAAATAGAGCATTGTTTAATAATTTTGTTTAAAGGAGCAGTGGCCCACTAGTTTCCACTAAACAAAAACTTTAAAGAAAAAAAAAACCTGTAATATGTCAATCGGTTTAGAAAAAAAAGATAGCTACTATTTTTTCCTAGAAAGTTGATCCGATTAAGAAGTCTGTTTGTTATTCAGGAATATTTTACACTTTTTCTACACACCTAGTCCTAAAATACACCTTTTATAAGAGCGCTTACGTAAAAAAAGTGTACACTATTTCTGAATAACAAACATACCTAAGAATGGTATTGTTATTACGAAGTCAGTTGAAACAGCATGGAATTTAGTGCTTATACAAGTTGCTATCAATTTACCGGCTTTCACATTAAAACACTCCACTGTATACGGATAATATTATATGGATTGGTCCTCGTACAGAGTCAACGTGGATTTGAAATATGGGCGGGATCAATCAAGAAGTGCCGTGGATGATCACTGGCCGATTTTGATTGGTGAGATATTTTATTTTCTACATTGGAAGCAGATTCATTTTAAAATATATTTGATTTTTGCCTTGCAGTGTGGTAATATCTGGGTAGCAACGTTAGCAATTATTTCTAATTATGTAAAATATTTTATTGGATTAGTGTTTTGGTTGGTAATTTCAAAAAATATGGCATTTTGGCGACCCTTTGATACTAGTCACAGGGGAACTGAGGATTATAATGCTAGTTTAGAGTCGACTGAAGCGGAATTTTTAAACAAATACCTACACGTTCAAATTCAACGAGTTATTTTAAATATTAAATTTTGTCTTAAGAGTGAAAGTAGTGGTTTTTTACAAAACAAAATTGTAGATAGAATTTGTAAATTAACCAAAGTTCATCTATTTATAGGATAAGTGTAAATAACGACTCAATTTCTGAAAACTCCGATAGTGAAGCGTGACAATTTTCTCTTAAAACCAAAAATCTTTCAATAGTTAAGTGTCAATAAAATTATCAATAAAAACGTAACTAATTATATTGGTTTACAAAAACCGTAGTTTAAAGAATATACAATATATAAGTTGCGTCACTCGCGGCGACTTTCTAAACGCACCCGTCTTATCCCCGCCAGTCTGGTATATATTAGTACCACTCTACCGTTTAAAGCCGACTGATACGCAGTGTGTTAAAACTTGTTTTGCTGTAATTTTGTGCTTTGATATACTCTGTCCCTAAAAAGTTGTTGGATATGCCTGGTAACAATATTTGTTCAGTGGATAATTGTAAAAGTAGAATAAAAGGCAATCTGTCGTTTTTTAGATGACCGTATTAATGTATTAATATAAATCATATAGATTAGACTATTTTATTGGTATTTGTATTGAAAATATATTACACATTCAGATGTCGAGCTTGGAAAAGTGCTTTGGGATTTACTGGATTCCATAAATTTGCTAATTATACCCCAAAACAATGTCAGAACCGTATTAGAGTTTGTGCTGTGCATTTTAAAGACGAGGATTTTTTAAACCCTTTTAGGAATCAAATTACCTATATGTGTGCCAAGTTCTGCAGAACAAAGAGTCATTTAATCTTGTTGGTGTTACTTCTGAGAATAACCTTTACTGGTACCGTTAGCTTAGGGATGTATCTAGGTATGGCGCGCCCTTGGCGGAGCTTAATATTTGGCGCCCCTCCCCACACACGCCGGGGGATTTGGGGAGATGGAATACCCCCAACGAACACGGGTAGTCCAGAAGTTTTTACCCTGAAATTTTACAAAATTAAAGTGCGAATTAAATTTCCATTTCTCTTTGAATAATTAGATTAATAGATTAAAATTTATTTGCTCATTTATAATAAAATAATTATTAATAGGTAATAGAGACCAAAAATTTAACATTTATTTAGAGTGACTTTCATCAACATTATGTTAATATTATCGTAATATCCATTCAAATAATAAAAAATCGTTTTCTGCATTCCTTGACATTTCCGATTAGAGGAAACGCTTGAATAAATTGGTATCGTTACCACAAATATCCCCTGAAACTATTTTGTCAGTTCGCGATCGGCGGAGACGCCGCGTGTTTTCTTAGAGCCAAAACATAAAAGGTTTATATGCAAGTGACCCAACCTATATATTGTATATTTTTTAAATTATGGTAAAACATACTTAAATTTCCTGCGCCACCCATGGTTCAGGCGGCATCTCGTTTATAATGCCGCTTATAACCCAGCTTTTAGTTTTTTTGCTGTCCCAACTGACTTCGGATAGACTTTACACCAGGATTGCACCCTTTATAACGTTTTTCATTGGTAAAGCTGATGACATTTCCATTGTAATTTTTTTATACAGTATACAAATAATGCATATTAGCTTGACCAGCACATAAGGCTAATATTTTTACCCGGATAGAAATAAGGCATTTTCTTTCCTAAAACAGGGAAGACATTCCAACCATCCACGCAGGTGTGGTAAAAAATAAAACGTTTGTTAATTGTGCTCAATTTTGCTTTTTTATATGTCATTTTTTTTTCATTAACCCCCCCCCAGAACGGAATCTTGGCTGTGCCACTAAAGCCATAACGCTTATCTCTGTAAATTAGAGAGATATCGGTAACACGAATTACGCCATGCAGTATTACCGCCTACCTTATTTTGACACTAATGATATGCCCGAATCGATTTTTAGCACTACGTCCGCTATTAACGTTACCGCTTGACGTAATTTGCGGAATAATTACACCAAGCACTATTTCAGATAACGCATAAGAATTCTTTACATTTGTCATGCGCGGAATGTTGACAACCGGCGACTGGCTAGATATTTTAGGTAATGTTATGTTTAAAAATAATAAAAACATGTTTCGTTCTTGTGTATATTGCTATACTTTAGTACTTGTATTTTGTAATTTGTTGTGTAAGTGAAATATGTCCCAAAATAATAGCATGACAGCCTTAATGTCCTGATGATTTAAACCAGCAATATCTACAGCCTCTAATCCTGCTTCATTCTAGAACCAGAAAAAAATAAACAAACACAAAGTAAGGTTAGGACTGACTAAAATAACCATATACGTTTTACGTTGAACTTTGTCGATGCCGATAACTGTCAATGAAAACTATATAATAGCGCTTCATGTAAAACAAATTGCCCGACGTTATTACCGTTCACATGCGCTATTCGGTTAACCGATATCTGTCTAATGAACGCAAAAGATACTAGCCCACATTTGTGTTTAGAATTAACTAGCGTGACCTTAAGTTAACTTTTTTAATACAAAGCTTCATGCTAACACATGTTCAGATAATCTTAGATGGAACAGGAAAAGGAAACATTCGCTTACCTTAGAATACTCTTTTCTGAAAAAAAAATCACTACTAATAACACCGGCACACAAAAAAAAGTTGTTGGTAGTTTTGACCGGACCCACCTACGGACATGTATTTCGATCCGCTGAATCCGAATTTGAAGTCCGTTTGGCCCGGTCACCCTCCAGATTTGAGTAAATATTTTTTTATCGCTGTGACTGCAGTTTTTAGCAATTTTTTGGGTTTTTTGCATTTTACTCAAATCTGTAGGGTGACCGGGCCAAACGGACTTTAAATTCGGATTCAGAGGGTCGAAATACATGTCCGTAGCTGGGTCCGGTCAAAAGTACCAACAACCTTTTTTTTGTGCCGGTGAATCAGCCGTATAAGCCTGGAAGCTTGGAACAAAAAACTGATAAGTAAAGGACATACCTATTTTGTAGTCACTTAAGACCTAGTTTGGTGTGTAGATTTAGGACTCTCAAATCCTCATGCCAAAGTACTGTAGATTGATTTAAATAAATCCTTAAATAATTTTGATTTTTTCGGTCCACGAAATCTAAATGCGCGATTTCAATTTGCTTTCAGATTTCTGGAGAAGATTGCGGTAGTAGGCGTCTATGAATAGGTGTACTGGGAGATTAGACTGTAAGAAGATAGCTATTTTAGGATCGTATTTTATCTTTATACCTTTAAAAGGTTAAATATAGCCTTTTAGTACTAAAGTACCCTAACTGGGTAGTTTTTTAGAATAAACAACGCTTATAGTTATAATTTGTATGAAACAAGTCGTTTTTAGATTGTGTTACAGGTAAGGCTTTCCAAATCCCGTTTTGGAGAATTAATCTTTTACAAACGCAACCCCGTTACATGATGCTTATTTAAAAGAAAAAAATACTGTATAAAAAAATATATCCCCTTACTTTGATGTAGACCATTATGTCATTTTCTGAAGTATGCTGTGTAATGTTATTTCAACTACTATGTTCCAAGTAACCACCTAAGAAAGGTAATTTGTGAAAAAAAGTATGAACATAAGTAAAAAAAAATAATGATCTTAAGTATATTATAATAGTATATTTACAAGAATATTTGAAAGCAATACTATCAAACCGAAAGACAAAATATGAACACAATATTTTCATAAGGATTTTTTTTTCTCATAAATAAAAGCAGCTTTTTACTAAATAAAATATTATTACCTATGATACGTAATATCCTTAGGTTATAACTAATAAATACAATAAAATGGGTGATTTTTTTGTTACTTTACGATTAACACGTTATTTCAGAAAATTCAATTGACGTGCAAAAATTTTGGATACATATATTATTGAAGAAATTTTCATTTTTAAAAATATATATTAATATATATTTATAAATATAAATTAAATATCTATATTCTGAAGAAAAAAACATCTTAAAGGATTGCAGAATACTGACGATGAAACGGGCCGAACTGTTTTTTATTAAAACTAGTGAGATACTAATAGCTGGCCAACTTTATATGAAAATTAACTACATAATTAGGCGCTTTCCAAACTACACGCAGTACCTTCGGGTTCCCTAAACAAGGTAGCCAAAAAATACGTGTACATATTCTATCAAAGAAGGTTGTTTAAAGACAACCCTTTTTATATCCCAAATTGCTTGCAACAATCATAAGTTATTAGAAACCAAAATGAATTTTGTAACTAAGATGGTACTAAAAGTTTCAATTATAAATTATCACATAGCAAGAAATTGTACCTAGAAAGTTTTGTACGAGGATACCAGACACCAATCATTACTTAATTCATATTGCGTTAGTCTATGACAATTCGGCAATTGTATTCTAATGCGTCAGAATTTTTAGCACTTTTAATTTGGAGGTAAACTGCTGAGCCAGATATTTTAATATGCCATTTTATTATTATACTTTGCTTTGTAGGTATTAAGCCGTAAATATAAGGCGTTGCAATAATAAGTTGAAATTTGTGCAGGTATCCTAATTTCAACTGTCATTCTGAAAAATAAACATGCTATTGGGGATCAAGTATTGCAATAAACATATGTAGGGCCTTTAAAAATAAAACAATTGGGCATTGAAAGGTTTTTTTATTTCGAAGCATTCACAACCTAGACCACAACAAAACATAACTTTAATGAATAATGTTTTCTTTTATAAATAAGGTAATAGTATTAAATAAGTGTATCGATTATTACCCATATCTTGCTAATCGATTTATTGACGTTACATAGAAACATAACTAAACAAGAGTTTTACTACTCCTGACGACTGATACTCTGCAAACAATTATTACCAAAGAAATAAAAGTAATTATATTTTAATACACAATGCTATTAATCAAAATTTTATATTAAAAATAATAATAGCAATTTTAAATATATTAGTAAAAAATAAATATTATTTTATAACAGCATAGCGTTTAAATAGGATAAAAGTTTAGCTTTGCGCCTTATTTGCAATATGATCTATTTTCCATTTATAAATAGTGTGGCATGAGGCATAAAATGTAGTTACTCCTCGGTCAGACGCATTAACATAAAAAATGATTAAATTAATTATTTAAAATATTATGGTTTTTATTTTAAAGATTAGACTTTAAACTTAAAATTATAACCAAATTTTTACAATGCATAATCGTGAAATATTATTATTTTATAACAGGAATTTTAAACAATAAATACTGATAAACTAAATTCAACAAAAATTAAAAAGGTTCATTGGTATTTACCATTAAAGCAAACCAACCTTAGATGAGATACTTTACCTTATTTTGTTTTTGGAAAATTAAATTTTATCTATTCTCGATCCAAATTGATAGTTATGTGAATTAATTCAAAATATAGAAAAGAAAATTTTAGTTTTGTAAAGAAAAGGCAAAAATATAATTTCTATGATCATAAATCCCAAACATTTTTATATGAAGATTAGGTTTTTTATTATTAAATTTTTAATAACTTTCAAATAAAATAATGTATTGCAATGATTACAAACTCTACCTTTAGGGTGGATTTAATTTTAAAAAATTTTAAATGGAAAATTTGTATTTACAAATTCTAACCAAAAGTAAAACAAGTATGCAGTTTATACTTACCATTTAGGTTTTTACTGTCACTTAAATGCCGGTTATATTTAGAATATTATTCAACAAGACATGGTCACTTCGATGGGTCTCAAAACGACCTTGCATACCTAATTTGTTTTCAATAATAAAAAAACTTTCTTTTTTTTTAATATTTTATCATTTTATAGCAAGTTAGGGGGTCAGTTTGTTAATCGGTGAGAGAGAGTAAAGATTTTTCAAGCAAATCCTTTGACAATTTTTGGGTTAATCTAGCTCCTCAAGTTAGTTAAGCTTTTTGGCACCGTCTGGATCCGACCGATGAGCCATGATAATATCTGGACCATAGTATTATGTATATAATATCATTTTGTTGATTTCACATTTTAAAACTAAGCAAAAAGTAATTTTGATACAATTTTAAAGCCTTTTTACCACAAGGATTTAATGGTGTTTGACACGATTGACACAAAACACGAAAAAAAAGTTTGTTGTTAATCCACGAACTATAACCTCACCCCTGATGACGTGACGCAGACCAGTTTTTGCTCTGAATGAAATGAAGAAACGAAGCAAAAAAAAAAATTTTGGAACTAAGCAGAACTCGTGTCGTCACAAGCCGTTTTGACCTGATGTCAAATTTAAAACGCCAGACATGAGCTTTAAATGGTAACTAGACCAAAAAAAAAATTTTGAGAAAAGATATTTACCAGATGGTTCTTAATTAGGTAAAGAAAGGGATCTGACCTGTTGTCGGATCAAAATAAATTTTATGCAAGGGGGGAACTGAAATAAAATTAAAATTAGACTTATCTACCAAGCATGCGATTTCAATGGGGAGTAATTCAGAGGTAGAAAGTAGTTATTTGTAAAACGTCTACCGCATTGTCTGAAAGATACCGTGAAATGCACTGCTTCTTTCGGTACTTGGACAACGTTGACGAAACTGGGGAAAAAATGGGTTAAACATTTCAAAACCCGACACCCACGGTACCTAGTACTTGGGCTTTATAACAGTATTCGTGAGCTGTCATAAAGATTTAAAAAAACAATGAACAGAACTATCCTAAATACATAAAACAAATATTACATTTTAACTTAATAGTTTAAAGAGTGCAGCATAACATAAACCGATAACAGATATATTTTCAGCTGTGTTTACCTTCATAGGCACAGTACGTATTTAATGCCGTTTTAGAGTAAGATCCGATTAAAAATAAAAGTACTGCCTAATCAGAACTATAACTTTCTCGGCAACGAACAGTATATTAAAATCTTAACGATTTTTTAAAATTCTTAATATTATGTCTGCTTTTTTATGCATCGTAAAAATCTTTTTAAATTATTTATGAAAATTATTAATCAAAACTAATTAAAATGTGTATACTTACACCAAATCCACATTTAGATCTATTGTACAGTTTTGTAATATTGGATTCACTTTTTAGTCACTTATAAATTATAGAAAGCACAAGAGATTGTGTTTATTTAAGCACTAAGTAAAATAGATAGAAATTCCAGACGAATCACAAAAATCTGAAACAGTATATGACGAAAATTTAAAAATATGTGTAACAGTTATTTTATACCCAGAAATTTAAAGGTAAATACGAAATTTAAGATTGAGCAAAGCAAAATAAATTATAAAAGTACATTTTGCAAGATAAGATACTTATAAAAACTTGAGCTTTGGCCCAATATTTTATTTTTTTTTTTTTTTAGCATCTTACTTTGAAAAACGAACTTTACGCTAATCACTTTCCATAAAAGAATCCTTTCGAATAACACTATTCTTACGTTACGTGCCTTACAGAGTATCTCCTTTTGCGTATGCGATTCCATAATCCAATACCCACCATATTCTAAGAAATTTCTTTTCTTCACCTTTTACTGCCTTTCCAAATGACTGTGCAATTTTTCATAAAGCAGCCCATCTCCTACAACGTAAAAGGTGTACTGTACTAACAACTTCGAAATGTATAAGAATGTTCATTTCGTACACCTTTAAAGAACTTGGAACCACAATATTCACAAATGGTAATACACGACGAGACACTGTACATAAGTTTAAAACGAAATTTTAATAAAGATACAAACGTAATATAATCACTTACTTAAAGTAAGGTATACCTAAAAGCATCTATGCTTCAATATTAAAAATATGGTAGAAAACTATAAAAACCACTATATTACAATGACGAGTGTTCAATAGAAAATAATATGCAAGTCAGTCAAGTTGCTTAATTAGCTAAGGTTATGTTAAATTTCAAGGATATATGTATATATCATTAATTTAAAAGGCATTGGTACTATGATTTATAAAGGCAATACAAAATATATAAAAATGCAACATAAGCGAATTATTGTATAAAATAAATACTGATATATGGCCAATAGCAACTAGAAAAAATATAATCCAATCAAGTGGGTAAATCGACAAAGCCGCTTAATGGAAATAGATCAGTAACACAAATAACTATAAAAAAACAGAAAAACTGTTTAAACTGTTACAATATTACGGCACAGGGGCGACCATCTATTGCTGATCACTAAGTTGATATTCTGCAAAACAAAATAAAAATGGGAAACTGATGAAAGCGTACTATATAGATTATAAAACACTATTACAGTGGCGGGTTTACATGAGCATCATGTGCGAAATTGCCTCCAGGAAAATAAAAAATATTTTTTTGGTCATATGCTCATTCCAAAAAACCAATTTAAAGGATATGATAATAGTCAATCAACAAACGGTATTAACAAGGGTTATTTAAAGCGAATCAGAAATATTGCCTTGTAAATTAGGGAAAAATAGGTCTTAAAAATAAATGGAAATTAATAACTTAAGACATATTTAATATTATTAATAAATATGTATAAACATTAGTACAGGTAGTAAAGCCAAATTTTTATAATTTATATTATAAATATAAAAATGCTTAGATATTAACATAGCAGTGCCATGATAACAGCTTCGTGTATAAATCCCAATTATCCCGATAAATACAATCTGTTAACCCTTTCATCTACGGTTACAGATCTAGCAAAAGATAACAAATATTTACCTTGTAGAGGTTGGACTTTCATTTAAAACATTTAGTAAAAATGCATTCAAGATAAATACCAGTATTAAAAAAAAGTGTAATTATTAAAAATATTATAAATCATATATTTTTATATTAAGTTCTTCTAAACATTAGTAATCTTTTTTACAATATTTCAATATTTGTGTATATTCTGTTAAGAGCTGGAGAAGATGAGTGCGACGAGTGTTTAATTTGCCAAAAAGCAATTCACCAAAAAATCCAAAAAAAAATTAACCGGAAACAAAATTTAAGTATTTAAATTAGAAACGGTTATTAAGATGTGCTTAATTATAACAGAGACAACTATTAATTCTGAGACCAGCAGTATATTACAATGTATATAAATTCTAATATCTATTATTAAAGTGATATTTAAAAAAATCCTATTTTATAATAATTCTTACCAATAAATAAATTCGAAAACCCTTACGGCCGAGTGATGATCGCGTTGTTAAATTTAGCAATGGACTTAGTAATTGTTAAAAGTTAACAACAGTTTAGAATGTTTAACAAAATGTAAGATTTTGACAGGTTGCCTACTAAAATCATTGGATAACACTGACAATGACGTTTTGTTAAACATTCTAAACTGTTGTTAACTTTTAACAATTGCTAAGTCCATTGCTAAATTTAAGAACTCGACCATCACTCGGCCGTTAAACTTAAAAAAAAACTACATATTATGTTTTGCCTAAGAACTGCGTCAAATGTTTAAGTTAACACAAAAATGCAAACAGGTAATGTTATGTGTTCTTACACTTACTTAGGTTTATTTAGTGAGCTTGGGTTAGTTTTGGTTAGACTTTGGCTCCAAAAATTTGACCAGGTTTTAATGCTCCCAAAATGTTGTAATATAACCCATATATTTTAGAATATATATATATATTATATATATATATATATATATATATATATATATATATATATATATATATATATAGTGTGACCAGTAAATATATATATATATATATATATATATATATATATATATATATATATATTTGGTTTTATTGAATAATTTCATAAAAACTAATATATATCCCAAAATTTTTCTTAACCAGCAAAAACTGGTTTTTTAAACCAAAAAAAGAAAAAAATTGATTTCACTATACTTCAAGTCCAAAATTTCTGTCAATGACGCATCGCTCGCTTTTAGAGTGCCCCGGGTTGTGTGGGGTCAGGGGAATCAATTCCAGTGGTGTAGAAAATAAATGATAAAATTTCGTCAAAACATGAAAATATTTTTTACAAGCAAAAGTTATTTTCTCACATTTTCATCAACCCTTTAAATTAGTAACAAGCCTATATTATTTTGGTATTATTCGGATTAATGAAAAATGTAATTTTTTGCTTAATTTTGCACACCTCCTATTTTGAGGTCATAGAACACAAATTTAAGTTTTTTTGGCGATTTTTCAACGTTTTTCCAAAAAAAAAACATTTTTTACTTTAATTTTACCTTCTCTGATTTTATTTTGCTACATGAAAAAAATAATAAAATTTTAGTCTTAACATAAATTAAAAAAGATGTAAAAGCAGAACGATAGACAATCCAAGTTACACCGACTTGCCAATTCACCACCGATCTTGCAATTTCAATATTAAATACGATATTCACACGCATTGCTTCATCAAAAATATCCCCTTTATAAGGAACACGAAAGCTCTGAGATCATCAGCTTGTAGAATCCAATAACTATTTCGGGTCTTTCGTGTTCCATATTTAGGATTTCCATATCGAGAATATTTTTGATCAAACATTGCGGGTCGAGCGAAGCAAGGTTCGCATACCTTATAAAAATGTCATAAAGAAAACTATTACAACCTGGTAACAGGTCAACATTTTTGGAATTTCGAGTTGAATTCGGACGTAAACGTTTTACCTACTTTTTATTGAAAATTAAGGTTTTTTCCTTACTTTTTAAGTGTTTTTTTTTTTTAATATTAACATAGTATGATTTTTTTAAATATGTTTTCGTGCAAATGACAGAATTTAAAGGAATATGTCGTAAAATGGAATTAAACAATTCAATTATTATTTTTTTTAAATGCTATAAGAGGCAGCCAAAAAAACAGCTTTTCTGATTCATGTTTAACAATCGAAAAGTAAAAAGTGTGCAAAAAAATAGCGAAAAAATCGCATTTTCCAGTATCCGAATAATTACTAATATTGATTTTTTCGCTTTTAAAACTCTGAATACCGTACGCGAAAAAACTTTTGTTAAAGTTGCACATATCTCTGCAGCATTCAAAGTGGTTAGTTCTGTATTTCGTTCCCGAATCCCATGGTAAACATTTTTAACCATTATTCGTTCTTTTAACGTTAACTGAGTTTTTTTTGTAGGCGGATAACTAGTTAAAGGTTGGTTAATATTCATAATTTACAGAATTAAAAGCTCTTTACAACACTAAATCTTTATATACAATTATATACACTAAATAAGATAAACTATTATAAAATTGGCACAAAACAATATATATATACTACAATTATTAGAAATTTATAATATTTAGAAAATACCCTGTATAGCAATTAAAATTTAAACTTACAAAATCTGTCCATAATCAATAATAACTAAATAAAATAATCGAACAGCACGAAAACCCTGTCGATACGCTTATTTTCAAGTCTCTTCAAGTTGTAAACTAAGGAATGTGTGTTGCCACTTTTATTGTCTTCTCGATAACAATGATTTCAATACATATTGGCGTGCTATTTTAAGTGCGATCGCTGGCTGGTGATATATTTTTGCGAATTATGACAACGTGGCGATAAAACTTTTGGCCGGTTCACTGTTATTTGAGCGGAAAAGTATATCATAGGCTTAAAAATCATTTACTAGTGTTAGATTTTTATTCAGCCGCTTCGTCGGTTGGGTGGCCGGTATTAAATGAGTCACTGACAGAAATTTTGGACTTTAGGTATAAGTCATGAAGACCATTAAATTTTTTATTGGTAATTTTTGCACGCAGTGATTGGGTATTTCTTTGATAAAGAAGTTGTGCAATGCGACTCCTATAGCAATACACTGGTTCAATATTAGCTTGCTGTGAATGTAAGATTATAAATAAGCAGTTCATGCAAAAGCTGCATTAATATACCGGGTGACAACGAAATCTAATCACTACTCAGCCCTTTATTTTCTTGAATGAAAACATATGGCTTTCAAATTTTAGGATGACATATTATATTATGAGATGCCGATTTTGGATATTATAACATGTGCCTATCACTTCCGGTTTAACCGGAAACGACATCAACTTTGATTTTTTTAATGGAACACCCTGTAAATTTTTTAGAATTTGGATTCTACGGATAATTTCTGATATAAAATTTATATTATGTCCTATAGCTATATCTGCTAGTTTTTGAGAAAATGGCGATTAAAGATGTCCAAACTACCGTATATTATGCAGTTTTATGGGAAAACAAAAAATGTTATTAAAATTTATTATGTTTAATTTTATTCTTTCCGAAGGCTTTATCTGTAAAAGTCATAATAAAACTACTTCCGGCATTACCGCAAGTGCTGCAAAAATTGACTTTTCTAACAATGTTACTTAAAAACTTTTAATGCAACATCCTGTATATTTTTTAAAATTTGGATTCTGCAGGTGATTCTTGATATAAAATCTGTATTATATCCTATACCTATCTTTGTTACTTTTTAAGAAAACGGCGATTGAAGATGTCCAAACGACCGCACATTATGCAGTTATAGGGGAAAACAATGTTCTCAAAAACTAACAAAGACAGGTATAGGATATAACACAGATTGTATATCAGGAATGACCCAGAGAATCCAAATTTTAAAAAATATACAGGGTGTTGCATTAAAATTTTTGAAGTAACATTATTAGAAAAGTTAATTTTTGCAGCACTTCCGGTAAAGCCGGAAGTAGTTTTATTATGACCTCCACAGGTAAGGTCTTCAGAAAGAATTAAATTTAACATAATACATGTTTATAACATTTATTTGTTTTCCCACAAAACTGCATAATGTGCGGTAGTTTGGACATCTTCGCCATTTTCTCAAAAACTAGCAGAGATAGGTATAGGATATAAAATAAATTTTATATCAGAAATAATCCGTAGAATCTAAATTTCGTAAAATATACAGGATGTTCCATTAAAAAAATCAAAGTTGATGTCATTGCGGGTTGAACCGGAAGTGATGGGCACATATTATAATATCCAAAATCGGCATCTTATGATATAATATGTAAATCTAAAATTTGAAAGCCATAGGTTTTTATTCAAGAAAATAAAGGGCTGGGTAGTGATTTCGTTGTCACCCGGTGTATATATCCCAAAATTTTTCTTAACTAGCAAAAACTGGTTTTTTAAACCAAAAAAAGAAAAAAAAATGATTTCACTAAGTCATGAAGACCATTAAATTTTTTATTGGTAATTTTGGCACGCAGTGATTTGGTATTTCTTTGACAAAGAAGTTGTGCAATGCAACTCCCATAGCAATACACTGGTTCAATATAGCTTGCTGTGAATGTAAGATTATAAATAAGCAGTTCGTGCAAAAGTTAGTTTTGTTAACTTTTTGATAAACATTAACATCAAATTTTAAAATTTTGTTAAGTATGCAAAAAAACACTTGCATACACAAGATCACATGAAAATGGCCATTTATTTAAAGTCCGGGTATTTCGAGAAGGGCAATAGCAAACATAGTAATCATCCGCCACTGTAATGGTGTTGTGTCTGCATTCAGGTGACTATCTAGTAACATTTTTCTTTTAAAACCATATATATTGAATGTCTATAAGATAGTGTTAAACTGGTAAAACCAATATTTTTTTACGTTTATGGCTTGTAGTACATATTAATATATAAAGATTAATACCTAAAATATGTATATATAAGCTTTAAAGCTTTAAAATATGTATATAATATAAGCTTTAAATAGTATAAATACCAACATTTAAAAATAATAAAAATGACTGATTAATTTTAAAGTAGGGTCCTGGTATTCAAGAAAGGGCACATTTCTAGGAGGCCTGGAATGCGATTCTGTGCGCCCATGCTTAAACTTTTTTAAACAGATTGCAGAAAGCATGAATCAACACATGCAAGCTGCATATTATACCGGAACGGATGAGTCTTATTCCCTGGGTTGAACAAATCCCGAGTCTAATTATGAGCAAACATACGGTTGTTTCGTACGAATAAAAAAATGCAATTAGAGTTCGTTTATAAGTTGGTCTACCTAAGCACCACAACATTCGTAAAATTAGCTACAGCTGTATCTTAAAGCCACCCTCTTTCTGGAGAGCGTTTTGACAATATAGTTCCTAAAAACAGAAAGGAAAAACACTTTTGTACCATACACGACAGAACCCAATAAATGACATTGCCTGGAATTTTCGGAGAATTAAAATTTCAATAAGCCTGACAGGTGGACACAAAACACCGTGTTAAATAGATCCTAAAAATTAAAATTTTAAGAAGTAAGAATATATTACAGCTAAGGAGCTGTTAAAAACATACAACTTTTATAAAACACAGAAAATCGTAGGGACAGTTTACGCCCTTACAGAAGTAAACAAAAAAATGATTTACCACTATCCTAAAAACGTTTAGGTAATAACAATTTTAGCATTATAGCATCCAATCAGCTATGGAACATTCAGTATTTCCTAAAAGTAAATAAGTATGTATTAATTGTAAGGTAAACGACGGAAGCAAACTTTTTGGCTAAAAACATCAGAAATTGAGCAGGTAAATGGGCCTACTAAACAGAAAATATATACATGCGCACTCACTTAGGAGAGGCCCAAAATAAAGGAAAAATGACTGATAAAAAAAACCAAGAAGTTACCGTAATCTGGCCAACCAGAAATATGCTAAACCGAGAATATCAAACATCTTTTTGGTCCAATGCAGTTCCTTTTTTTTATTTTAAAAGTAGAAAAATATTTTATTTAAATAGCATTAAAGGATTTTATAAAGTAGTGACACAAAAATAATTTGGGCCGTAAAAAACAAACCATCTTTTTAATACAAGATAAATATCAATTTTCAAAAAAATAGATTTTTTCGACAGTTTTTTTTTTGTTAAAATTAGAAAAATTACTTTTAAATTATTTATGATTACTTTATATATAATACATTATACAGAAAAGTTCACTGGAAAATACACTGGAAAATGCATATTTTAAATTTAATATTATGTTATTATGATAATACAATTGATTGCCATAAAAAATGTTTATTATATAGCACAATAAAATATTTGTCCAATTAATATAAAACTTAAACTGTATGGTAACGTTAACAAGAAAATCTAAACGCCAAAAAGGCACAAATTAATTATATATATTTACATTGTGAAATCTATTTATTAGCATTTTTGACAACTATGACTCGAGAAGAAAAAGACGTAGCAACTTGTGTAGTGTATTTGACAACTACAAATACTATTTAGATTTTAATAATTTTGCAACTTGTGTAGAATTAGTAGTTGTATTAGACAACTACAAATACTATTTAGATTTTAATATATTTTTTTAATAAACAATTTAAATATTTTTGCGAACCTTTTTTCAACAAAACATAGTTGTACAATAAAAAATAATCCGAACATTTCAAGGAAGGCTTCCACCACACTAACAATTTTTTTTAACGACCAGCAGTAATGACAATTTTATTTATTATTTCAAACGCATCTAATTACACAAGCTGGATCTAGATGTTTTACCGGCCGGCGACGGTCAATCATTAAATCAACAGTTCGAAAGCAGCAAAACAGCTGTCAGTTGAATATATTACATGCAGATTAATACAAATTGGCACGCAGACTGTTATTTTAACAGAGACAGCACTACTCCGTTCTAGTTTACAATGCTGAACAGACCAGGATCACTTATGGAATTTAAATTTAATTTGTATACTACAAAGCTAAAAGTTATATAAGTAGGAATGATGCTAAAGCCGAATTACTTTATCATGTGCCAGGCCGAAAGACGTCCATCTTTGTGCCGAAAGCATTACCGTGAACTCTGGCCTGTGCTTATAAAAAATATTTAATTATGTAAACCTTCAACAATGCACTTATACGTATGTATGATGTTTGAAAAAATAATTTATAAACAATAATTAATTGGTTAATTTCAGTGTTTTCACACTGATTAAACTAAAACACTATAAAAATGTAAATATAACAAATAATATATTATTTTTAAATGCGTAATAATTTCTGTGAAATAGGTAGTGAAAAACCATAACGAATATCAATAAACACGGTTAATTTTAACAAATAATATTAGGTTTTTGGATTTATAATAAAATTAGCCCTTCGTTCTAAAATAACTCTCCATAAGTCAAAACCTAAAAAAATCCTAGGATCTCCATAAGACACATCTATAAAAAGAATAATAACAGTCACAAAAGTAACATCATTTTAATTTAAACTCCTTAAAATTAAACGATACTAAAATAATATTATTTTTTGCAACTTTATTACTTCAAGATCAAATGCCCTGTTTATCAATAATATGACCTATAGCGATTATTTATCTAAAAAACTACTTTAATAATTTTATTACCTATTACGGTAAAATTCATTGGTTTTCTTTTCGCTATATCAATTTTGAATACCTTCAGCACGATTAAATTTTTTTTTGTTCATCGCACCTTTCAGGCGTTCGAAGTAACTCCGTTACCACGTTCTATTATTTTTTTTACAGTAGACATATTGTTACCTTATGACAACAAATATTTTAACACGTAAAAAATGGACCGTCTTAAAGACAAGTTTTATATAATCCACTAAAGTTTTTGTTCCTCTCAAATACAAATATATATTTATTTTTAATTAATCCACAAACTATAAATTGTTTAATTTTCGCTTAATTATATTAAGCCGAAAAATGTAGGGAGGTGTGTGTTTATCCCAAAATGTACCTGTTTTGTGTTAGTATAAGCTGTATGAACTTCATCCCAAATATTTATGATATATTAGTTTAAAATCCTGACCGAGCTGAGATCAATATATTACTAATTTACAGGCTTTACAAATAGTTGCACTAACATCGATCATTGCACGATATGAGCATTATGTTTAATTGTTTAATAACATAGACTGATTTATATACTCTTGCGAAATACTTTAGCTATAGTTTTATAGCCATTTTTGAGATAGCTTCAATTCCAGATGTCCCGGTAGCTGACTACAGGAGATATATTAACCTTACATAGGCTTTTACACCTTTGTTTAATTTTGTTTGTCCAGAATAAATCTTCAATCCAGTTAATTTTCTTCTAATGAATAACGTTGAATATGACGTGTTACTTATTACTTGACGTTTATTCTGTTTTTTAGAAGAACTTAACAGGCTTATAATAATTCGGGCCTTACTAAATCTGTTGATTTTAATTTTAAAATGACACCTAAACAAAATATGTATTACACGGGTTCACATACGTACCATGGTTACTGACTTTTTGAACCAATAAAACACATTTTTTGTTCAGGTTTCAGATTATTTCCCAGCTCATTAAATTCCTTTTGTTCTTCTGGACGTTTCCACAGCCATGGAAAGCCACGAAATCATATACCGGTTCACAACTGATCCGTTATAGTTAATTATAAAAAAAATGGCGAATGCGACTGGACATTAATCTTGGTATTTTCTAGGAATTAACTTTTTGTTTTATCAATACATTTTTTGTAACGCAAGCTTAAATATATGTTCATTTTCGATTGAGAACCAAGTAAGTAACCATGGTTTTAAAAAAATGTATTTCACTACCTTAAAAGATCATTGTTACTTACTGTTTTTCTAAATCGAAAATGAAAGGATTATGTGTCTCGGAATATGTCCGTTAAAGGGGAATATTTGCCTTATAAGTACAGGGTCTTTGATTATATTTACGTGGCTTCTGGAGCCTTTATTTTTAAAGACACAAAAAAATGTTTTATATAAACGTTGTAGGTTTTTTTCCATATTATCTTTTGAAATTATCAGTTAAAAAATATCGCAATAAAAAAATGGAAAAATATAGGCAACTTCAACTTTTTTAAATGGAACACTCTGTATATTATGCGCTACAATAAAATATTTTTTTTTCTGATTTTATATATATATATATATATATATATATATATATATATATATATATATATATATATATATATATATATATATATATATATATGCATTGATAATATTTATGAAGATATTTAAGCCTAAACTATAAATAAATTGAAAAAAAAAAATCATATTATATCATAGCTATGGAAACAATAAAATTGTTTTAATAAATTTGCGTATTGATAATGAAAAAATGAAATTTATCATTTTATCTAATAAAGTTTGTATTGTTTTTTTATCGATGTATTGATATTGTAAAAAGTTGAAATTTATCATTTTATCTATCAAAAGTAGTTTGTATTGTTTTTTTTATCGATGGGCTATTCAGAAAAACAAAAAATCTCTATTATGCGTCTTTTTTATGGTAACAATAATAATGTGACGACAGTGCAAAGGGAATTTTACTTATTATATCCTTAACAACGGGTACCATCTATAGATACTATTAAATACATAGTAAGAAAGTTTATTGAACGAAAAAGCTTTAAAATGAAGAAAAGGACTGCAGCACGACATGAAAACAAGGTTTCGAATATCCACGTTTTTTCAGGATAATCATTATACTTTTTCTATTGGGGCACTAAATACTTTTTTTAGAAAATCCTGAAATATCTATCTCGGATGCGGCATCTGAACTTAATAAAACAGATTATAAAATTTATTTAACCTTAAAATTTTACAAATTTTATCCTTATAAATTTATGTCCGCTCAGAACCTTGCTGAACAAAACATGCAGGACCGACCTAAGTATGCATTGGAAATAGCTAGATTTATGCAGCAGGATCCAAAGTTTTTAAATAAAATTCATGGTATTCACCGACAAGTCTTCCTTCATTTATTGAAACTGAAAATAAATTAATATGAGCAGACAAATAGAATGTTTATTAATCACTATTGTAAAAAAAATATAATTGTAACATTGTGTTTTTTTTCTTGTTTAATGAAACCTTTTGACGACAGAGTTCTAAAACATAGTAGGCCTCACCAAATTCAGACGTTCTGTTCCATAATTCGCAATTATATTGTCTGACCCATTTTGCTTTCTTGATAATAATATGAAACTTTTTTGGAAGGCTTTTATTAATATTCTAACCGAAATTGTATGTTCAATATCTCAAAACTTATGTTATCCAAATATCATCAATGTATATATATATATATCTGAAAAATATATAAAACATATATATATATATATATATATATATATATATATATATATATATATATATATATATATATATATATATATATATATATATATATATATATATATATATTTGAAATCAGAAAAAACGATCTTTCCTTGTAGCGCATAATATACAGAGTGTTTCATTTCAAAAAGTTGAAGTTGCCTATATTTTTCAATTTTTTTATTGTGATATTTTTTTACTGATAATTTCAAAAGATAATATGAAAAAAAAAACGTTCAACTTTTATATAAAACATTTTTTTCTGTCTTTAAAAATAAAGGCTCCAGAAGCCACGTAAATATAATCAAAGTATAATCAAAGACCCTGTACAGGCTCATTTTGTCCTTTATTCAATGTGTACTCAATACACCTCTAGTGAAAATCTCGAGCGAAACGCGCTGAGAGGGATACTGGATACTACGGAAAATGGAAAGTAACTCTTATAGTATAAATACATTTTAAGTGTTGATATATCGCTATTAGAATATAATTCTGAGCACGAAAAATGTTAACGTTATTTGTACCAACTTTGAATATTTTGTTGCTAAGCCCCTCTTTTTATGTGTTCTTAGCCCCAAGCTTAGACTTAACTAGGTCCTATTTTGTGCTATCTAAATTTTGTTATAATAATTTTGTCGCCTCATTGTTTATAAAACTACCTAATTAAATTTATATACTTAAAGAAACGCAAAATAAAAAAAATCAGTATCTAAATATATAAAAAAATATATTTGTTATAAATTTAGATACTGAATTTATGAATTTAAATTGATGATTTGTAGAAGTTTTAAAGTACGGTACTTACAAATGCGCCCGCTCAAGCACCCCGGACTTTGTTCAATGCGCGCTTGCGTGTTATCACAAATGCGTTAAGCCGGAGTCTAATGAATGCGTCCGATTTTCGGCGATCCGATCATCCGAAAGTATTTTCATTGGTCAGAGCATTTGGGCGCCAATGTTTATTCGAAAATTTTAACATTTATTCCGACGTCGGATGGAGTTAAATTAATTTTTTGTACGATGTCGGACGTTTTTTGCTGGTTTTCTTACCTTATTTATTTACTTTGTTGGGGTAATTCCAATTTGTACTAAAAAATGAATAATTATAGTTTAAAATCGGTTCAAACAAAGAAAAAAAATGGGTTCGAGATATTTTATTTTTAAGATTAGGAAAATGAACGTAAGAAATGCGACTAAATAATTCAGAAAAATATTTTAATTATCTTAGAATAGGTATTGGGTGAAACTTCTAATGAATTACTAAAAATTATAGCAACAAAAATAACAAAGATGTATGCTACACGTGAACCAATAACTGCTGGTGAGGTACTTGCTCTTACATTAAGGTGAGCATAAAAAAATAAATATTAAATTAAAAGGTATCAGTAAGAGATCAGTTACCATTTATAGAAATAATAGAATGGGTAACACTATATTAATAACAGTATTGTTTTAACGCATATTATAATGTTTTGCACTGTTATAGATATCTTGATAGTGGGAACAATATGATATCTATCCCATACGCCCTCTGAATTTCTTCTAATATAGTTTCAAGCATTTTCAGAAAACTTGATTCTCTAGGGGAAAGTTTGAGTCTGCAAATCGCAAAATTTCACTTGGGTTATTGTTATTTCCCGTTCTTTTCGTTGCAGTTTCACAAAATGACCTTTACAATGCTTTTTTTCTTTAAATTTCGGATCCGAAATCCGAATCAATGAGACATGCAAGTTTTCCGACACAAAATTTTAAAAAAATTCGTACATCGGATCGTCGGATTTCGGACGCATGAGATTCCGGCTTTAGGCGATTAGAAATCTAAATGTAGGGTTATGTAGGTAAACGTGTATCACTGCCACAAACACCATTGCCATTGCCTTCTCTTTCGTCTGCCTTAAATAAATGCTGTCCATCTTGCATTAAATGTCTGACGTTATCGGACGGCACAAAACACAACAGGACCTTCGCGATTATAGGTTATTTGTAAAAAAGAAAATTGATCGCGACTTTTCTACCTAAGTTTTCTAACATATTTCTCAACTACCCATAAATAAATTATGATATTATTGTTATAGACCTAAAAAAAACATACTTTCAAATTTTATGTACAAAAAATAATATATGGTTAATGCCTCCTAGTTAGTTATTTTGACAACATTGATTCAACACTAAATAAATTATTATTATTACATTTAAACTATCTTCAATACTTAGTTAAGTTTATAATCAGTACTGTTCACTAAAAAAAAATTAAGTTATCAAGACAAAATTATATCCGACACAATTTTTGCGAGTAGATCTCATAGGATCTGTCATTTAAAACAAATTAAAACCGCCAATAAAACTGTAAAATTTTTCCTTGTTCGCGTAAATTTCATAACTAACAGTAGTAAACTGAGAAGATTTTTTAAATAAATATGATCCATAGTTTTACATGTTAGAACATTTGAAGTCTCTTATATGCATTCTGTATATCTAAAGACCAGAGTTATAAATCGGCTTCATTTTCTAATAATGATTTTTCCTATGCCTATACGTAACATTTAAAGAGTCGTCTTGTCTTTAAATTACAGAATACAGATTTTGTTTATTTTTAATATCACGCGCCTATAAGAATGTTTTATGTAGTTTGTATGTTTCGTAGATAGCAACAATTCAGCAAAAGACGAAAGCAACTTTTTTATTTAAATGTCTATTTCAACATTTATTTTCAACCGTGAATGATTTATGCAATATTTAATGCAACAGTTTTTACTAATTGTGATAAAAAAATATTAGATTTAGAACCGTGCTACTTACCCAAAGATATTTTAATACCTTTAAATAGTCTTCACACTTTAATAAATAAACTATGAGGTCAGTACATATAAAAAATGACAGTCAGTATATTGTAATAAATTGTTATTATAAAAAACAGTAAATTAACATAAAAAAACTGACATATCTTAAAAAATATATAACCAATGTGTATATTCAAAGTATGGGATAAAACTGTGTATTAGTTATTTATAAAATAGATTTGCATTATCAATTTATGAATACGTACTGTACCTCTGCCAATGTTGGATAGATGGGGATAAAATCTGAAAAAACAGAATAAAAAACAACAAACAAACAAAGATGTAAGGGTAAATTTAATAATTCTCATACACAATGAGCAGTCAAACTGCAGAATACATATTAAAAGTTACATTTTATTTGGAATTATAAGTCAAAATACAAATATAGCCTGTACTATATGTCACCTATCTTACTTTTACCTAACACGACTTGAATTTTTCACCTGATTAAAAGCAGTATTTAATTTTCTAAGGGTTAAATAAGACACCTTTAAATATAACACTCCTTAAAAATAAATTTTAATTTGTACCTTAAATGCCCAGTACGATCATATTATGTTCACGGAAAATGTTTAAAGGTCTATGTAAAAATAAAAATTTGAAAATGCGTTTATCTAAATCAATTGAGCCACAAGAACACCTTGTAAAGCATTTCAGTTTAGTTTTGAATAAAAGGACAGTCTTACCTTACTGTCCTACTGACTAAACTAGACATGTTTACCTAATCTATGAAATAAGCAATACTAGCAATAGTAGCAATGTTTTCTTTAAATGCCCATTCAATAAAACAACCATGAATTAAAATATAAATGGTCAAAACATTTTTATTATAAGTAAATAAACAATAACTGCAGTCAAAGGTTTAATTAAAATACAAATGTAAGTGGGAAATATTTAAAAAAAGGACCTTATAAAATAAATACTGCGTTGATATTTCAAAAATCAGGAATTATAAACCTAGGATGGAAGTACTATAGCTTACTTCCTTTTTAAAAGCAAATATAAACAAAATGACTTAAACTCTAAACTAAATAGAGGCTAAAAATATGGCTCATATTTTAAGAATCCCTGTATGATGAAAGACTTTTAAAGTGGTAAATTCTATAATCATAAAGGGCAAATAAAAATATCGCCAACTTTCGGCCTGAATAATATTTTTACAAATTATTAATAAAGAACTATTTCCCAGGGTCACGCCATGCCATTTTAGAAAAGTTGCTTAAATCTAAGGTGATTTTAAAATGTTCTTAAAGTAATAAGAAATCTGAATTTTCTGTAGTCGACCTTGGTTAGATGGCAGTCCATAAGAAAAATCTGGAAATGATATATAAAAACTGATATTTTGCAGATTGTAGCAGTCCTGAAAGAGATTGTTGTAAGTTACTGTCAAAAGTAAACAAATATTTATTTGTTCTACAGCATGAAATTTTAAGACCAGAATTAAATATAAGTTATTGATTAATAATAATTTCTTACGGAAAGCAATACATCAGGTATCTTGTAAAATTGACTGTTAATATTGGGATCTCAAAGACCAAAGGAGATAGAGGGTTGCCAAAGTTGCACACTGACATGGTCAGCAAGATAAGATAAACAAATTTACAAAAATAGATTTTAATATAACATGCATTTGTCAATATAACTTTTCTTTTTATACAATATGGTGTTTTATATTTTGAAGTCCATCATAATATATACAGTGTAGTACATTAACTGTGCAACAAATGGAAAACTTTTTTATTTGTAATTTGTCCCAAAATTTTATTTCTCATTAAAATTGGTGTATGGTTCCAAACTATATTAGCAGCAATTAGGTTTATTAAAAGTCAAAGGATATAAAAGGTAATTTACAAAAATTAAAAAGTGCTTAATAGTAAAGTACCCTTATTTCAAAAAAATAATAATAAAAAAATGTTAAAGAGAAAAGTTACTTAGAATCAGAAGTTAATCTTAAGTATAATGCCTTGGCATTTGTTTAAAATATTTAATTACTTTTTTTTTGAAATTTTGAATTACCCCTGTATGATACACATTTTTATTATTCCGATTTAATACTAAACTAAAGCAATTTGTAAAATTTAATTGGTTTTATACCTTAGCTAACCCATAACTTAATAATAATCCGAAAGGAAAGTTGCACCTACAGAGAAAAATCCAGTTAAATTTTACAAATATGCTTTAATTTGATAAGTTATTCAAAAGTAATTTGGTTGTAGCTACTTGAAAATGGTATTAAATTAGAATAATAAAAATATGTATCATACCGAAATAATTCAAATAAATTTCCAAAAAAAAAAATGAAAATTCGAATTGGAATCCATGACATACCATTTAAGCATAAATTATAATTCTAAATAACTTCTTTGACATTTTCTTAGATTTTTTAAAATCATGGTACTTTACTCTTACCCTGTATATCCTTGGTGTTATAATAAAACTAAATACTGCTACTATAGTTAAGGATCAGGTATCAACTTTTATGAGGAATAAAATTTTCTGACAAATTACAAATAACACTTCCCCATTTGTTGCACACTTAATAAACCATAATGTATTTTTTTTTATTTCGAACCTAAAGATATAATTACATTTTTTGTAAACTCTTTCAGTCCTAAAAATAAAAGATGTGGTAAAGCCAAATTTTAAAATTTTCTAATACTTTGAAATAAAACTGAAATTTGGTTAAATAATTTTTATTTGTTTCTCTTTCCAGAAGAATTAACAGCCACAGCTGAGTTTTAAGATGTACAGATCTTTTGATTATATTCAGGACTACTCAAACGAAAAAATGGCTCTTTTAGAGGCGCAAAACGACCTGAGGCCTTTATTTTCTCAGAAGACAGAAAAAAAATGTTTTATAAAAAATTGTGGTAATGCTGAATTTTTCCATATTATCTTTTTAAGGCGATTATCAGTAAAGAAACGTGCCTAACAAAGAGAACACCTATCGCAAGTAAAAAATCAAAAGCTGCAAAAAATATAGACAACTTCAAGTTTTTTAAATGAAACACACTGTATATTATTTTGTTCCAATTTCAGCTACAACGAAAGATCTTTGTTTCTGATTTCAAAGGGGATACATATATATCCACCGAAGGAACAAACAACTTATTCTGGGCTGTGAAAATGCATACGCACAATATGGGGCAGCATATATATATATATATATATATATATATATATATGATATATATATATATATAGATATATATATATATATAGATATATATATATATATATAGATATATATATATATATAGCATATATATATATATATACTGATATATATATATAGATATATATATATATATATATATATATATATATATATATATATATATATATATATATATATATATATGTATATATATATATATATATATATAGGAAAACCCAACATATATATATATATATATATATATATATATATATATATATATATATATATATATATATATATATATATATATATATATATATATATATAGATATATAAACCAATTTTTAAGATATCTTAGAAAGCTTAAACTATTAATAAATTACAAAAAAGTTTTATATTAGTATCAAGAAAGCCATGGAAACAATAAAATTGTTATGTTGCTGAATTTGGTAAGGAGTTTTCTCTCGACCAATAATGTTTATTTTTGCTATTAAACATTTCTGCTAAAGTGAAGGAAGACTTGTCGGTGAATAGAATTTTATTTAAAAACTTTGGATCCTGCTGCATAAACTTAGCTATTTCCAATGCAAACTTAGGTCGGCCTCCTGGTCTGGTGGCCAAAAACATGTTTTGTTCAACAGGGCAAAGAAATCTTGAACGGACATAAATTTATAAGGATAGAATTTCACCTTAAAATCTTGGAAAAAATCAAAATTTAAGGTTAACTAAATTTTATAATCTAGATGTTTTATTGCAATTATCAAAGTCTCTCGTTCAAATCAAGATTGATAAAAAGGCCTACGAGGCGCAACCATCAGCCAGGCTGCTTTGATTTTCTGCTCTTTTAAAATTATTAAAAGTAGTTAGTGCTACTCCAATAGAAAAAGTATAATAATTATCCTAAAAAACGAGGATATCCAAACTTTCTTTAAACATTTCGTGCTGCAGTCCTTTTGTCTGCGGAACACATTCATTTTAAAGCTTTTTCAGCTTGCACCGCGTATTAATAAACTTTCTTACTATGTATTTAATAGTATCTATAGATGTTATACGTTGTATAAAAGCCATGGAAATAATAAGTAATATTCTCTTTGCACTGTAGTGACATTATTATTGTTACCAGAAAAAACACGCAGAATAGCCATTTTTTGTTCTTCTAATAACCCATTGACAAAAAAGCATACAAACAAACTAAGATTTTGTTAAGGATATAATAAGTAATATTCTCTTTGCAATAGTTAAAAAAAACACGCAGAATGATAAATTTCAAATTTTTACATTATCAATACGTCAAATTTATTAAAACAATTTTATTGTTTTCATAGCTTTCTTGATACTAATATGTTTTTTTTTTCAATTTATTTATATTTTAAGCTTAAATATCTCAAAAATGGTTCATCCAAATATCATCAATGTATACATATTTAAAATCAGAAAAAAAAAAGATCTTTTATTGTAGCGCATAAAATACACGGTGTTCCATTTAAAAAAGTTGAAGTTGCCTATATTTTTCCATTTTTTTATTGCGATATTTCTTTACTGATAATTTTAAAAGATAATATGGAAAAAAACCTACAATTTTTATATAAAACATTTTTTTCTGTCTTCAAAAATAAAGGCTCCAGAAGCCACGTAAAAAAGTATAAAAGTATAATCAAAGACCCTGTACATTCTATCAACTAATATTTTTTTTTACCTATATCATATATTTTAACAGCATTTTTAGGTTTTAAAACATTGCGGTCCAAATAGACAGGTATAAACTTTTTCCCAGTTTATGTATGGCAGAATTGCGGTCCAAAAATTTTTGGAATAAATTTAATTTGATTAAGCCATGGCAAAATTGCGGTCTAAACGGAAAAGGTTACTGTTCCTACCTGTAGTTATTTATCACGTTTGAAATATAATTGGAGAAAATAAAAAGCCGCTTTAACTAAGCAGAACTAACAACGACTGACCGGAACTGGGGGCTTTTAAATTTGTCTAAATTTTTCCCTACGTAAAAGTTATTAACAAAATTTTAATAACTTTCAATATGATATTTATCACGTCTGAAATATAATTGGAGAAAATTAAAAGCCACTTTAAATAAGCTGAACTAACCATGTTCGACCAGAACTGAGGGCTTTTCAATTTGTCTAAACTATCCCCACATAGAAATTATTAACAAAATTTTAATCTTTTCAATATGGTATTTAAAATATAGTCCTCAATAAATTCCATCCTGTTTGGGTCAAATCAGGTAATCATTTATTACCTGGAAATTTTATTACAGGCTAACCCTTATTTTTGAACCGCAATTAGGATATTATTTTTACCTACCTGATGATTTGGTGCACAATCGTCCTAGGCCGTACCTCTTACAATTATCAACATTACTAAAGGTATTAAGAAAAAAATATTGTTTTGTTAGAACTGAAACGGTTATTAAAAAATGTGATTTACGTTTGTATAAGAAAAAAATATGTGAAGTAAAGAAAATATTAATCTTTTCTAAATATTGGTTTTTCTTTCCAAATATGTTTATAGTATATTGCTGGGCTTTTAATTGTGCAAATTTGTCACCACAATATAAATTTTAATTATAAAGAACTTAATGTTAAACATTTAGGTTAAAACATTCTATACATAAAACACCTGCAGAACAGCTTACTTTTTTTCTTAAATGCGATATTGTTTAGTATTTTTAAACAACTAGATAAATAGCGTAAAAACTAAAAAAAAAAAGGAATAAACGTTGCTAAATATCCCAAATAACATGCACCCTCTGCATTAGGATATAAAATATTCCAATAAATAAATCTTAACAATCAAATTTTAAAACTGTTTACTATACGGTTTTAATTATAGAACAGTACTATTTTGTGTTTTGTATAATATTAAAATAATCTTTTTTTAAGATGACCAGTATTCCTTAGGAAATACCAATACATAAGTTGATACGTTTTTCCGCAAAGGTGTCATTTAAACTAGTTAAAACAATATTGGGGTAGATTTAAGGAGCTGCTTGTAGAACACAGAAATGTTGTAAATATAAATTAATAATTTAATAAATAGAAAATTTAATAAGGTTGTCCTGAAAAGTAAATGTGTACAACTAAATTATAACGAAATACAAATAAAAATCAATAAAACGAAATGCAACCAAAATGTTTTAGGTAAATTAATATAAAAGAAAAAGAAAGCGATAAATAAAAATCCATGACAATAAAAAACTTGGGATACTTACGATTTGAGATGATTTAATTGTCTGGAGGATTCTGCGCAGGATTGGCAGGTTGACCACCATAACCATATTGTGGGAAACCATAGTTTTGTTGACCAACGGCGCCAGGTACTGGAGCCTGAGGCTGGGCACCATAATAACCTACAAAAATAATTAATAAGTACCCGACTCAAAAGTATTGTTTCACTTTATTTTAAAATATTTTTTCGCTCTACATGACACCCAAACTGTCAGTTTTTAAAGCGCATAATGAAGCGTTTTGTTTATTTACACACTCTACCCAATATATTTTCAATAAAAATAAAAAAGATGGTCGGCAGGAAGACAATTATTTTTTAACGTTTTTAAACTTTTTTTGCATTTTTTTTATTTGATTTTCTGAATGAAAAACCTTTTAGAAGCTTGTAAAAAATTTTAGAGGGATCGGAGCAAAACTAACGAAGACACAGCGGTAAGTAAGGTAAGTCGATAAAACTCGCTTATAAACGTTTCACTTCAAATTTTTCAGTGTACAAAACTTTAAGGCGTTTTTCCTACAACTCACGTTTTTAAAGTCGGTGCCCCTCATAACTTCAAAAATACTGCACCGATCCTTTTTAAATTTTAAACACTATTTCTGTACATTATGAGGTAACACTAGAGATTTTTTTTTTAATTTTTTAATATTTTTTATTTTACAGTAACAAATTAGCCAATTTTTTTCGCAAAAATCACGTTTTTCACTTCAAAGTGTTACCAAAAAGTAAAAAATTAAAATTGCGAAAAACCCTCCCAGCGTTACCTGGGGAAAGAGATTATCTAACAAAAAAAAAATGTAGTTTTTTGATTTCATAGAATTCAGCACCTAGTTATGAGGAGCACCGCAATTTTTTTTTCCGAGAAGCTTCTAAATAATTGCTGCCATTGCCGTATTTTTTAATATTTCTTTATGAAAATTTTACCCAATATTCTTCGAATGCACTCATGTCAGATCAATATTTTTATTCCTTAAGACGCCTGACGTGCCAAAATTCGAGGTTAAAGGTTGGCAATGTAACCTTTAAAAAACGAGCGTGTTTGAAAGTTGCAGTTAAACACACACTATCCAAGAGGTAAAACATTACAACCGCCATCATTGGAGAGCACACTGTAATGCAATAACCAAACTTCTTACCATCTTACTGGTGTAGAGACATGTAAAGAGTACTTTTTAGTATAGTGTACTATACAATGGGTTTGAATGTGATCCTTAAAGAACGATCTCGCAAATTACAAAATTCCACAATTAAATTCCGAATAGTACGCTAATAATTAAAGAACTCAAATATTTGTAGATCTAATACAATTGAACTTTTACAAAATTATTTTTCAACTTCCCCAAGTTTGTCTGAGAAGATGTTTGTAAGTAAATTGTTCTCCTGTCATTGCCATTTTTTCTACCTCTGCATAGTGGTGTTATTGGTTAGTTCCGGTTAAAGCCGGAACTCAATAACTTGCCATAAAAGCTTAAGTGTCTTAATACTATAGTCACATACCTCCTGGGGCTTGATATCCACCATATGGTTGCTGAAAACCGCCGGGCGCTGCTTGTCCCGCTGCAGCTTGAGGAGCTGCTGCTCCTGGAACTGCTGTTGCTGCACCACCAGCGACACCCTGTTTAAAAGAGAAAACACACGTCCTATTAACATATTCTTTTTAAACATTTTTCAATGCTGTTTAGAATTACTTGATAAGCAATTATTCTAAAAAAGTTCTGGTCTTATCTACAATTTTAAATATAAAACTTGGAAGTGTGAAATTGATAGAAAAAAAAAACTTTTTTTATTCACTTATGCATACTGCAATAAGACGATGTAGTCTTATTGCAATCTTAAAAAATGGTAACTTTAAATAACGAAATTAGTTCTTACCTTATTTTTCATCTGAGACTCAATGGCCTCCGCCTCCTTAATTTTGCCTATACTTCGGTAATACTCCGCCCATTGACCACTATAGTCAGGTTGAGCTCCCCCAGTGGCGGCGGCTCCGGCTACAGGTGCTGCCCCTGCAGGACCTGCTTGCGCAGCTGCGGCTGGGACTCCAGCTGCGCCACCGGCTGCCTTAGCTTTGGCTTGTTGTTCAATCATTTCAGCTTCTCGATGCATACCTAATGACCTGTTAAATTAAATGAGATACAGAAACCAGAATAATATTGTAATGTTTTCACTAGACCTTAGTGTATCAATTGTATAATTTAATAATTGAGTTTTTATTATACAATACCATCGGCAAAAAAAATGTACTGATAGATACTCTCTCCAAACTTCTTATATGCCTAATCTGACACCTGTTTCCTCTGCGACTTTTTTTTAATCTGGGGCGTGTTCCCTCTATTTTTTCCGAAATACGTCGTTTTGACGACATAAATAATTAATAGATACTGATTTGGTTTAAATTGAATAGCTAAAAATTTTTTACTAAAACGAGAAAATAAAATAATTGACAAAAAAATGTCTGCCACCACAAATGTCGGGAAAACTATATAAAAATGTATTAATAACCAGCTAATTTTCTAAGATTCTTGCTTCAAGAACTGCAAAAACAACTTTTTATATTGTCTGACGAAGTCCGATTTTCCAATCTAACTCGTCAAAATTGTCGAGTTTATGACTACAAAAAAATTACTTATAACTATCAGGCATTAAAAAATTATATTTAGAAAATCAGTACTTAGTATGCGGAACAAGTCTCGGAAATATATTGGGGCGTTACTAAAATCTGACGAAAAAATTTCATTTTTTAACAGTCACAGTCCTATATTCTAAATTGTTACAATTATTACATTAATATTCTCTAATTTATTATTTTAATAATTATTCTTTTTTTACGATATTAAGGTTCTCTCCCATTACGCGACGCGGTGCGACACGATTAAATGCATCAGGGATACTTTTCATGTAATTAAACTGAAGCCCGCCCATCTAGGCGATGCGACGCGACGCGACAGCTCAAGACAATTCGGAATAGCAAGCAAGCGACAATGTCGCGTGGCATTCGAGTCTCATCTTATTATATTATTATTATTATTATTATTATTATTATTATTATTTTATGTTTTTAAAATTAATCTAAATAAAAAAGTTGTTTAGTGGATTCTGATTTCAAGGTATGTGAAAGCAACTTTTTTTTGGTGTTCTATAGACGTCTGTATTAAACTGAGAAGTTCCAAAAACTTTTCTTCCGACATGCAAAAGTATTTGAAAAATTCTCTTGCATCTTTTTTTAAATCTGAAAATAAGTGATGGAATCCTCCACATGCATTTATCTCTCCAATAATTTCATGGACCCAAATTCTTCTTTTCTTTTTCTTTCCTTCCTCCTCGATAGCAGCAACTTCTCTAAATACAAAAATATCTTCGTTCGATGAGCTATCCATAAAAACCCGCAATTGACTGCCACATTTTGAAAGATTTCGCGTCGCGCCGCGTCACCCAGTGGGCGGACAACTCTGTCGCGTCGCGCCGCGTCGCTCTAGTGGGCGAGAACCTTTATAAAACAAAAGTGCAGTATTTAGGTAAATAACAAATAAATATAATTTTCGGTGCGCGTGGTAAAACGAACATTGCCATGGAAGAACCAATGAGATTGGTCGAACCAAGTTTAGGATGCCGCGGGCAGCCCCTTCCGACGGTAGCTGAACACCGCAAATGGATGCGCACCTTTACAAGAACGGAACGAACCGCTTTTATCATACGTGAGTGCGAGAGGGACAGACATTACGTGTTAACGCAGGTGTGTATACACGGTAGATCTGATTTTAATGTTGCGTTTGAAGCATGTTCGACTTATAAGTTAGTTATGTAATATTTTACTCTTGACCTGTTTAAACTTATGTTTTAACATAAATAAAGAATTTGAATTTAAACCAAACCCGCATAAATGTAGGGGTAAATACCAAGAATTATTTAAAGTAGCATTAGATTAAAGAGTCAATAATAAAAATTTTACCTTTTACTACTTCTAAATAGCCCCAAATCAAACATATGTCATGGTTTTCTATTACTGTATACCATTTAAATGGCATATTAAAATGTTTTACGAAGATTACCACTTTCACATCCCATTTTTAATCATGTTATTAAAATTTATTTATCCTTTTCCCCAATCATTTGAAAATATACGGTATTTACCTTACTTTATAATACAAAAACGATATAAATAAATAAATAATTTTAGCATGGTATGCACTTGAAAATAAAGTCAAAGTCAAAAAATAGCTTTATTGTCAAATGACACAAAAATATCGTAGACAAAGCCATATTTATAATACCTACAATAAAATATACAATATACAATTAAACAGATAAGTCATTTTTAAAATTAGATGTACAAAGTTAAAGCAACAACAAAATATTTTTACAGAGCAGTCAAACAAAAATCAAACTACAAAAAAAAACGCTTACACTACTAGACAATAAATCAGTCAATTCTATATATTATCCAGTCAACCAACACATCTATCTGTCATTATAAAACTCGTCAAGAGTGTAGTATGCCTTCTCAGTTAAAAACCTCTTTGTCAGTCTTCTAAACCCTTTATGGCACTGTTGCCTCCTCAATGAAAGAGGCAGCCTATTAAAAATTTTCTTTCCCTCATAAATAAATGACCTTTAATTAGTTCAGAGCGAGGAATGGGCATGTTAAGAGTAAAAGTCTGACGCAGATTGTAATGAGTTGACAATGACAGTTCATCCTTATACTTTTTAAAAACTCAACAGACCACCTCCAAAATATAGATACAAGTTAGGGTTAAGATAGAGTGTCTGACGAACAAGGGACGACAGGATTCGCGTACCCTGGCTGCACACATATATCTAATTGTTCTCTTTTGTAACACAAACACAGATCCGAACAGATATTGAGAACATGATCCCCAAAAACAAATACCATAACGAAGATGGGATTCATTTAGTGAAAAATACGAATTTCTCGTAACAGATAAGTCCAGATTGTTATATATAACCCTCAGTGCATAACAACCTGAAGAGTTTATTACATAAATTATTTAGGTGATTTTCAAACTTTAGATCGCTGTCAATAGTTAATCCCAAAAATTTAATTGCATTAGGCATAGCGATCAACTCATCTGCCAAGCAAATGTTATCCAAGTAACACCTGAACGTCAAGATATTAGTCTTCGAAATATTAAAAGATAATAAATTTGCATCACACCACTGTTTTATCTTACACAAGTCGATAACTAAATTGCCCTTTAACCGATTAATGTCAGTATCATGCCAAAGAATGGTGATATAATCCGCAAAAACAGTGAACCTTTCAGCTATTGAAAGGCGAGGCAAGTCGTTAACGTAGATGAGGAACAGTAACATAAAGCGCTTTAATACTTAAAGTAATATAAAGTAATTGTTGCTTACAGGTTTGTTCCAACCCACAGTTTTTGTACCTTTCGAAACTGTTAGGATCGATCAAACGCGTAAGTGTCGACTTTGCACGGTTTTATGTCAGTACAAAAACGATGAAGTTGGAACGTGCAAAGGATTCGAAATTACCATTCGGAAAACGGTTCAGGAACGATAACAAGTTTTGTTAGGACAGTAAAGGGGTCATATAATACAGTGTCACCCATTGGTTGGAATGGATTTATTTGACTGGGCTTGAGTGTGACCATATGATAAACAGTATTTTGTGGGGTTGGAACAAACCTTATAATACTAACATTGAAAAATAAAAGTATACCAAAAACAACACAAAAAATAAAAGACAAATATAACAAAACACCGCAGTGACAACAAGTTTGAACATATGAAAGTTTGAATTTTCTGCTACAATACCATCCTTAATGAAAGTACTGCACACATGCTCAAGTGTTTTACAGAAGCATAAATAATTAAAACTTTAAAACTTACTAATCAGAATTTTTACTTACCTATAATACTCAGCCCATTGTAATGAATAATCTGGTTGACCTGCTCCCTGGTTCATACCAACGCCGGGAGCTGCAGCAGGAGGAGCACCAGGGCCAGGATTATTTTGGTTCGAATTGTCAGCGCCACCCTGTTGTGGTCCACCCCACTGTTGTTGACCAAAGTTTGGCATGCCCCAACCTTGAGGATTGTAACCTTGAGGAGCCATGCCTGGGTATGCCTATAAAAAAATATTTATTTTTTATATTTTGTAAAATACGGCTAGTCAAAAATGTTTTTACTATTTTTTTATAAATTTAATATAGAAGTAACACAAGCTAAAGGAAATGCTAGAATTATGGTTATGTGGCCATGGCTTTTTAGTATTTAGGTATTAGGTTTGTAATTATCATATTGTAATCGAGTTTAACTGTCTATTTGTCAATGCATAAAAAAATTAATTTAATATTTTTATTATTTTTTAAATATGCTGTACATTTTTTTAAAGGATACTAATAAAATATTTGATTTGTACTTACTGTGGGCATATTATTGACCATATTTCCAGGACCGCCGCCACCCATGGTAACAAAGTTTAGGGGCATTTGAATTTTGTCACTGATTATTCTTTTAGCCTGTTCTATCGCGTCTGGATCTCCTTTTATCGTAAACGTTTTTTCATTTTGGTTTGAATTACTTCTCCTGTCCAATTCACAATAGGCACCCGATTGTTGATTTATCTGTTTAATGGTTTCTCCGCCTAAAAACCATATTCCTTAAGTCCAACAAGGTCACTTACTCATAAGGTAGTACTTTATATGTTTTCTCAAAACATGGGATTAAACTGCCATACAGGATTAAAAATTAAAAAAAAAAAATATTTCCAATATTAAAACAATATTTAAATTATTACTCAGATACTCCTACTATAAAACATAGAAAATAGGTTAAATTTGTGCAGTTTCATAATTTAGTGGTTATTATATATAATATTTTATATAATTTCGATATGGTTAGCAAAATAGAATAAGCATTTTGGCACACCTTTTCCAATGATAACTCCACACTTTGTAGCTGGGACGACAAATGAAACTTCTTGTTGACCACCTCCTGGCCCCCCTCTGTCATTCCAACCACCAGGACCACCTCCATAATCTCCTCCACCTCCATTTCTATCGTTTCCGCCTAGAAAAGCAATTTATTTAAAAAATATGTTTTAATATTTTGTGACTGTGTTCATATGGTATGGTCTCTAGACTTCAGAATGTATGAAAAATACATATTTTTTAATTTTTGCATTTTTAACAAAAAACATATATTTTTCTTAAGTTAGTCAATAATTTTAATTGACATATATTGCATATTTCAGCTTTTTACTTTATAAGTCCATTAATCATGCATATTTGAACACAAATTTGGTGGTTTTGCCCGATCATTTCTTTAAATTAACATTTATGACTTAATCCTGTCAAGACTCCACAAAAAGATATAATAATGTAAACCTAAGGCGTAAGGTTTTATCGGCCTTTTGATGCAATAGAAACAGTAATTTTGGAAATTACTGGTTTTAACACAGTTTAGACGTAAACTTTGGTTTTAATTGTATTGAATATTAAGAACTACTGACATCTATAGAATTGTCAAAAAAAAATGATCTTGGGGCATGTCTCTCTTATAAAGTCTACAGGGTTAATTATTGATTTTGAAGAATCATCTAAAAAGGGTAACTAGAATAATAGAAATAGTCGTTGAAAAAAATAGAAACGTAATTGTCAAAAATTTAGGTTTTTCATGTTTATGAAATATTACTTAGATTCTTAAAAGCAAAGTAGTTACAAATTTTGACCTCAGTTCGCAAAGAATTCTTAATGTCTTCATCACTACAATTCACATAGAGAAGTCATTTTCAGTTTACAAACATGTGTTGTAGACATGTGTGTCTTTTTGAATAAAACTAAAAATAATAATCAAACAAATATATTATTTTTCTACCATAAACTATAAATATAATCATATTTTATAAGAATCATAAGTAAACACTTTAAACAAACAAAAACAAAATTATTTCTTTTACTAAAGTCATCTTTATTCATCATAAACAAAAATTAAATACAATTTTATCAGGCTTTACATAACTTTTTAATGTTTGGATAATCATCATCTTGAATAAAACTTAAAAATATAATAATCAAACTAAAACTATATTCTTTAAAAAAAAAACTAAATATTCGCATTCGCAAATGTTTAAAAATGACACATCACTAAGTGGAAGAAAAATATATATATATATATATATATATATATATATATATATATATATATATATATATATATATATATATATATTTTCTTCCACTTTTTTTTCTTTGCATTTATGGATAAGTCTAGTGATAAATTTCAAGAATTCATAATTTTTTTCCCATTACTTTGCAAACAACCGAGAAAATAGAAACAGGTCAATAATTAGAAACAAATGTTTTAAATCCTTTTTTATGCTAAGCAAACACATTAAGGAAATCCAGAGGAAAACCGGGGGAAACCGGGTCTTAAGGATTTCCAGAGCGTCTGTGTCTAAGAACGCCCTTGTTATCCGTACTGTTTAGGCCGCCGGCCCGACCTGCGCAGTTTTTCCTCTGAGGATTATCTCAATGTACCTAGCATTAGGAATAGGTTGCACAAAGGCGACCTTACAGCCATCCAAAAAATGTTCTATTATAAAAATTCGGAAGAAGCGAGTTAGAATGGTTCCAAATTCAGGAGCACAATTTTTAAACATGGTATGCACTCCAGCCCAAAGGATTTTTTGATATAGGAGAACTGCTAGTTGTTTGGTTCAAAAATATTGGAATTAACTTATTATTTTAAAAAATGTAAACTTATTACTCTGAGACGTATTGTGTTTACAAAAAAAACGTGGTCAAAACGTATCTTTCTCTACCGATTCAATTTTACACCCTCACAATTGTAGCTTATGGTTTGATCTACTTTAAAGAGTATCTAAATATGTTTTTATCTTACCTCTGTTTCCAAAGTGACCGCCTCTACCACCTCGGCCTCCTCCGCGGCCACCACGGCCGCCGAAACCTCCTGGGCCACCACCCATGCCACCACCATCTCCTCCCCCATCTCGTTGCAAAACACTGTCTATTAGTTCTTCAATTTTTTGACGTGCCTTAAAAGAAAACAAATACAACATGCTGAATGCTATCTAAAGAGTTATTTTACATTCAAAAATTGAAAGGTTTAAATTTACAAAACACAGATACTTAAAACTTAAGAAATTTAAGAATTGAAGATAACTTAAATATTTACTTTTTGGATGGCTGAATTAATTTGTTTTAACACCAATACATTTGTAAATTAGAATTTTAAAATTATATACATAAAGGACAATATTCCGAATAATTTATATTGGGCCATCAACTAACTGAACAAGACTAAAAGTATAATAAATTTACATTAAATTAAATAATGAAACACAACTTAAAATAAGACAATAAAGAAAACCTAATAGCGTTTTTAAACTTAAGCAGGCACTATTGCTAACCTGATTATTGTGCAAAATAAGTTGTAGTTAAATTTGGAAACTAGTGGCTCTTAACTTTATTATAAAAATAAAATTACTAAACACACCGTTGACAAGTTAGTTTTACAATATACTTTTTTACCAAAACACCATATATTTTTTTTAATTAGAAGAACTCGATAATTTATAAATTCAAAATTTAATAGGTCCATTGTCAACCGCCTTCCTATAATTAACTTATAACTGTTGTGTAAGCATACAATAATAAAGAAATAAGATTATTTTTAGTTAAACAGCTTACCACTGGAGGTTTTCTACACACTTGTAAAAACTTTCTAAATTACTTTTTGGCCTACATACGTCAGGTATATGACTTTAAACTTCAAAGTCTTAAGGCATAATAATATAATAATAATAATAATATATTACATATTGTTTGTTACAATTCAATACAAAAAAGAATGCATAACAAAAAATGTAAAGATAGATTTCAAGAGTGTAATAATGCACCTAGGTAACTAAATACCTGTATGTGCACAGTACCAATCAACAGTTTATAGTATAATGCACAAAACATATATGTAAAGAAAAATAATAAACTTTTCTAAACAAGATAGAACGTAAAGATCGTTCGCAAAACTAACAATTAAACAAAAGATAACAAAATAAAAAATCAGATGAATATACTATTAAATACCTACATACTAATGAAAATGTTTTTAAATGTTTCTAAATTTTCAAAAATGTACTCTCTGCATGCTACACAAAAATTTTTTCAGAATCTTTAAGTGTCTTATGTAGGCGGTAACAAGTTATACATTTTGGGTGCTAGATAAAAAGTTGACCTTAATTTCATTGTTGTTGAGGCAATTGGCGTTTCTAGGTGTTCATTAATATTAATTCTAGTTTGGTATGGATGGCTTATAAATTTTTTACATTTGAGGGATCTGTGAACATATACACAGGTGGACAAACAGTACAGTGGACGCACATCAAAAACATCTTTTGAGTAGAGCAAAGCCGTAGAAAAGCGTCTGCTTTTCCTGAAAATTATTTTAGTATATAATTTTGGGCTATGTTTAAACTGGATAAAGTGTTGTGGTAGAGACCACCTCATACAATCACACCATATCTGAGCAATGATTCCACAATCCCCTTGTATACCATGATTAAAAGCTGAGTATTTAAAATTTCTCTAATTGTGTAAAATTTATATATTAATTTTCTAATATTATTTGTTAATCTAAGGACATGGTGATCCCATTTTAAGTGTTTGTCAATTACAACTCCTAAGTATTTTGTGCAATCAACATGTGATAAATGAGTATTAAGGCTGTCAATGTATAAATTTTCGTAATGTGGACGGTTTGCCATTGTAAGTGAAAAAGCAATGTAGTTTGTTTTTGAGACATTTAGAGATAACTTAAAAGAGTCCAACCAGTGTTTAATTTTACCTATGCCATTGTTTGCATAGTCTCTTACCGAGTCCCATGTATCCCCACAAAACACGACAGCCGTGTCATCAGCGTAAGACACCACAGATCCATTCTGAATTGGGAAGTTAGTCAGTGAGTTAATGTATGCAAGAAAAAGAATTGGCCCCAGAACAGTACCCTGTGGAATGCCAATCTTGATTTCAAGTGGGTCACTCACCGTATGTCCAACCCTAACAGACTGCATTCTGTTACTCAAGTAGTCAGTAAATACTTCCAACACAGTGCCCCTCACTCCATAAGATTCCAACACCTGAAGAAGCAAATCATGGGGCACCGTGTCAAATGCTTTCGCCAGATCCAGAAAGACAGCAAGACATTTCTTTCCCTTGTCCAGATTATCTGTGACCTGTTCACACAGTTCATAAACTGCATCAGTTGTGCTAAAACCGTCCCTAAAGCCATACTGACGTTTAGATAAAGTTTCATTTTGGTTAAAAAAGTCCACCAAACGATCCTTCAGACATTTTTCAAAAATCTTAGAAAATGTATTTATGATACTAATGGGTCGATAGTTGCCTATATTAGATCTGTCCCCTGACTTGTAAATGGGTTTGACTATTGCCACTTTAAAAATTTAGGGACTTTAGCTGTTCGAAAAATCAAGTTAATGATGTGAGCGAATGGTGAAGCAATATACATGTGAAGGTGTTTAACAATTTTTGAGGTTATGCCGTCAGCACCAGGAGCACAGGATTTCTTTAGTGAGGCTATTTGTTTAATAATTTCATTTTTATTTGTTGGCCTCAGGAACATAGAATATGGTGCTGTTGATTTTATCTGTAGGGGATTGGAAGGAGACTTTATTCCTTTATACATGTTGTAACCAATATTAACAAAAAACTCATTGCAAAAATTAGCCATATCTAAAGTATTACTAAACTGAATATTGTTGTGGATTATGTTAAAATTGTTGTCATGTTTAACAGTATTAGAATCAGATGCCTCATTTATAACTATATATTTTTTTGAGATCAGTACCGCTCTTCAAAATTTTCGCTTTGTAAAAGTCAAGTTTACGTTTTTGAATTAAGTTGTGCAAATTGTTGCGATATTCTGTGAAGATCAATTTATTCTCTAAGGTGTTATGTTGAAGAAGTTTTTTTTTTCATTTTGTCCTTTTTTTTTATGCTCGTTATTATCCCGTTTGTAATCCAGGGTTTAATTTTTTTGAAATTTTTATTAAAATATGTTTTTTGAGACTTAGCTTGGCTTAAGGCATCAGAAATTATATCGGTTAACATTACTATTGCAGAATCAGGGTCCTGAGTGTTATAGATACTGTCAAAATTCTGTCTTTCAATGAGATTTTTTAATAGTATATAATCTATTTTAGTTACACTGTGGACATTTGCCTCATCTGTGCTTGCCTGTATTCTGTCAGCACCATTTATATTAACATGGTTGGATAGTGGTCCGTGATGGCAGAATGAATGACAAAAGATGAGTACCTAAAGTTGGTCCTTGCATTTTTTCTTAAAAATATATGATCTAAGATGGTGGATGAATCGGTTGTAACCCTAGTAGGAGTGTTAATGGTAGATACAAAGCCGAAACGGTTTAATATTGTATTATAAGTAATGAGTTCATTATTGCTCTCATCAAGTAAGTTCAGATTTATCCCCTATATCCCTGACTAACAGGATATCAACCTGACTTTTAAATGGTTTTGAGAAATAAGCTTCAATATCTACTTTATTATGTTATGAAGTATAACCATCAATACAGAAAATGCGGTGTGCTTGTAGAAGGTGGCCTATAAATGCAAGATATTCTAGCAGACACATCACCAACATGTCTTAATTCAATACTTGTTAGGGTCACTTTGGATAAGTTGAGTTTGATATGCGTTACTGATTGATGTTTTAAATTTGATCTTACATAGACTACCGTACCATCATTTTTATTAAAGTCAGCTTTATTATAGTACATAGTATAACCATCAATACAGAAGTTATCACTACTCTCAAGATGCCAAGATTCTGTTAGCACAATAATATCACAAAATTTGAGGTTATATCCCTCTAGAAAGCTAATTAGTTCATTAAAGATTCACTTTTTTTTTTATGCTGCGAATATTTAAATGAAATGCATTCAAAATTTTATTACCTAATCCTAATCTTTTTGCCTAACATATCACAGTCTGTAATAGTATCCCCCTAATGTCATTGACCAAGTTATCGAGATGCTTTCAGAATTTAGGAGAAGTTCAATTTCTACTTGTGTATCAGCCATTGATAGGACCATAATCAATCTTATCTGCCCTAAGTACAGTCACTAGGTATTGATAGGAAGGACAGTCTTCGTCACTAGCTCCATGGTCAGTCTTGTAGATTAGCTTATAGGTCTGGTTTTTGGTTAGCTATCATGCAGTTTTTACACTGTTTTTGAGTACTCATTTTGTCACACTCGCGAGAACTAGTTGTATAACTTGTGGTCCTGAACATCGTTCACAGGATGTTTGATTTGGGCAATTGTCAAATTTATGAAATGTTTTGTCTTAAATGGTTCTTCCTTTTTAAAAAAATTATTAATTACTTTTTATTATTTTAATATTTGTTCTTGACACTTAAAACAGCGAGTAACACCAAAATCTTCATAGACTGAATAGTCTTCGTCACTCCCAACCAATAAACACTTTCCCATCAGCCATAAATTGGGCAATGAAATAGGGAAGGAGAACACTCCTGAATATCTCCCAACCAATAAAAATCAGCCATAAATCATATGTAGGAAGAGTACCGCAAATATTACCTCTTTAGTCTTTTTCACAAATGTAATTTTTAGTTCATCGTTCATGCTAATGAAGTGATTTTGTTCTCTAATACACTTTTCTAACTCATCCTTGTCCAACCTACCATCATATCCAGGTATTTTTATTCTGGGTTTCCTTAATTTTGGTATGTCTATTTCGTAACCACTCAGTTTCTTATCAGCCTCTTGTTTTAATAAATCTAAGTCTTGTTTGTTTTGGCATTTAACGATTACATTCCCATTTGCAGTGTTACGAGTACCCCGAATAGCGATTTTTAATTCCGAAGGTTTGATGTTCTTTTTCAAATCAGCCTGTATTTGTTCAATATTTTGGTTTTGTTTGGGCTTAATTATTAAACTAGGCATAGGCAAGTTATAGTTGGGCATTTTGTTCTTAATTTGCTTAGCTGAACTTGTTAAAGCATTACTATAAGACATACCTGTCGGGTTAGTATTCTGGTGTGTGTTTTCCAGATCCTCAATTTTCTTTTTTAGTAAGGAGATAATCTCATCCTTACTCACAATTATTTTAGTTTTATCTTCAATTGTGTTTTTCAGTAGGGTACATGTCTCAAAAGATCTACATTTCTTGCAATGAAATATCATGATCCTAGTATTGAGTTGCAAAACCCTAACTTCGGAGGATGATAGGCATGCACAGGTCTTACACACACCCAAACGGCACCCATCGCACTTAAAAACGTCCCTTTTTTCCTTGCAGACATCACACTCCATGGTTCGCCGAAATGGTGAAACCACAGTCCGCCGCAAGCAGCTGGCAACACTGCAGTGTTTAGCACATTATTTGCGTGATGTTTACGTTGTTTTTCACTCAAAAATAACAAAAATCACAACTCGTCTTTACTAACTCCACTATTTTATGCAACAAAAAGCGTGTTTTTATAAAAATTGTAATTTATTTTGATTTAAAAAATGGCAAATACATCGACGAAACCGACAAAAGTAAACAGTAGAACGCGCGGCGTTGCCGATCTTGACTAGACTATGATGACATTGCAGGTAATATTAAGTTATTGCCTCTATGTCTACCTTAAAACCCTAAATTTACTTTAAAAATATTTAAAAAGGTCTACATAATAAGTAAAGATGATAGTTTCTTTCCATTAAAACTATGGGCTACTGTGATTACTAACTATTCTTTGCGTAGATACTATAGAATGTCTGAAAGATCACTAATAAAATTTAACATGCTAATTGAAATAAGTATTTTATAATATTTTGAAAATATTAGTTAACGTTTTTTTTTAAACATACTATTTGCCGTTATTGTCTTTACTCAAAATCATAGACTCTAGTGCTGATAATTTTTGTAGGCATACTGAAAAAAATATGAAGTAAATAAAACTTTTCCTTTTCACCGAGCATATGGTAATAATGTCCTGCTGGTTAGACAAAGACTCAAATTTGAATCAAAGCTGAATATCAGAATCACAAGTACTGCGGTTAGTAAGAAGTACTAATTGAGGCATACAGATGACAGGCAAAAAATCTAGGTGTTCTAATTTGCCTTGCCCACCATACATAAAATGTGTTTTATACTATAGTCCATTATTTTTCTCCTATTAAAAATTTGTTTTGTTATCCCAGACTTCTAATATACTAGGTGATTTTTGTCAATTACTCTATTGCCTTTTTAATAAAAAAAATTAAAAAAAAACTTGCTTACATGTTCAACCTGTTTTGGATTTCCACTTAAAAAGCACCTTCTATCTCCTGGTCCCTCATCCCTAGCTTGCTGGAATTGCACCCGACACCCTGTCTCACTTTGGATTTTTTTTATCATGTCCCCACCTTTCCCAATAACGACGCCTACAGCTGCTTTTGGAACTAATACTTCATGATCACCACCGCCACCACCAAAGTCGTTGTAATCACCGCCACCGCCGCCACCTCTGAAAAATCAATAGAAAATAATAAAGTATCTGTTTAAGTATACCTTTACATAATATAACACATTAAAGTATAAATGCATATTTTACTTCTAATAATAAGACTGATTTAAGGACATATGATATTCATTACTATGAAAGTTAATATACCAAGTTTTGTTTTTTTATAGTGGCATACAGATTTCATAAATATATACCTCATAAACCCAATTTTTACTTAAGAAGTGGACTAAAAAATTCAAATATTTTTTTTAAACTAGCAAAATGAATATTAAGTCTAACTGGTAGTACTATGACTAGATGTTAAGATGATATAACCATGAGTAGAAACAATTCATAGTTTACATTTTCATTTCAAGAATAAAAAAAAATAGAGAAGGTCGCTAGTAAAATAAACTTGCTTTGGCATTTGGTACTCGGTAAGCAATTCTTTATGGCTTTGACACCGGTTCGGTATATTTCGCGAAGTGGTATCGGATAGAGATATTTGGTATAGACCGAACTAAAAACATCGTTTTTATTGCTTTTGCCCCTTTCCTTACGTAAAAGAAGAACGAATAAACCAGCAAGGAACGGAAGACATAACCTCGTTTATTGACTAATTATCTTTGAATTGTTTTGTTTTTTTCGGAAAATGCTGCATGTACAGAGATGAAACAAAGAAAGAATTTATAAAAAAACGCGTCCAGAAACAAATTATGTGGAATGAAAGTGACATTTTTCGCTACATGACGCAAATTTGACTAACCGCGATTTATCGATCTTTTTCGCCTAAATGGATTTAATAGCAATTTTTTTTTTTTCATTTACTTGCCCATATTTAGTTATTTATTAGTATATATACGTATTTTTATTGTATTTCATTAAGTTATTTATTTTTAAGTGATTTTTATGTGTTTTTAACTTTTATTTTATGTATTTTTATGATATGACGTATTTGTAAACTGTTATGCTTTTGTTAGTTCTCTTTTAAATTTTATTTTTTAAGATTGTGACTTACATTTTTAAATGGTTTAAAGTCGCTGTGAGTAACCATTTTTTAATTTTAATAGCTTTAAGCAAAGTTTTGTAATTCTTTAAAACTATGTTTTATTTTCCTATGTAAATTATTGATTAGCTGAAATATTTGCTAAATAAAGAATGTAATAATAATAATAATAATAAGATGGCAGAGCGAATTAGAAGTACAGCAATATTTTGTTAAATTGGTATTTATTTATATAATTGCATTAAGATTATATTTATGCTACGGGAAACTACCAAAGTATCAACCTAATAACTCATGTTTGATACTGAACCAATTATTATACCTCATTTATATGTTTGCTTGCAGTTATGTATGATTTTCAGGCATATAGGAGGGCCTATTATGGTTATTTTATTAAAGCAAATTCTATACTTATTGTATCCAATAGCGTATGTTCACTAAATAAATCAATGCAATTAATTGCAGAGATACAGATTACTGATATATAATAACAAATTATTAAATGTGTACTAAAATGTCCTTTTACCTATAAAATCATAGTCATGTACCAAAATTTTTTATTACTCAACATGTTCAAAATAAGTTCTTTCCTGGGAACGTCTAGATTTACTACCGGAGGCAGCACAGCCTCTTGGGCTTTTTGTGCTATTCAAAATAAGTTAAGGTTAGTATTAATTTCTTTAGGTCTGCAATAACCAGGTAAAATTAGTTAAAATAGTATTTTCACCTACAAATAGATATTAGGTTTCAGGATAATTAAAACTTATATTGTTCTATAGGCTAGAAGTGTATGAGTATTTTTGTTTCATTTTAATTGTTCTTGTGTACACATATTGGGTTTTAATTATTTTTATATGACCTTTTGAGATGTTTCTTACCAATTAGTAAATTTAATTTTATTTATTGTTTTTACTGTTTTAATATGTCTATATAATTATTTGTATTTTAAATATATTATTATTGTGCACTGCACATAGTTTGTCATTGTAAAAAATGATTTTGATGGAATATAAAGGATATTAATATTATTATATTATAGAATGTTCTGTAAAACTCCAACACCGGCTTCGTAAATCACAAACAAAAATTGCTTTTTAATTAAACTCGACAACGAAGATAGTTATAAAATGTTATATGGTGTCAGTGTGGTGGAAGGTGTCCCCATTCCATCTTTACCCTACGCATCATCGGATATTATCGCATCTCAACGAAATTGAACGACCGAGCATACAGATTACCGAATAGCAAAGAGATGCTCATCTCTCTCGTTATTTTCTTATTTATATTTTGACCCTATTTAGAAAAGTGGATTTAAAAGATAAAAAACATTTCATATTTTAACTGACATCAATAAAGTTCTATAAAACAAACTGGTTCTACTACAATCAAGAGTATCATGTACTACCGGAAATATTTTTATTAATTTGCAACATATACCTTACTGGTGGACCAAACTTGTAAACTTAAATTTCTCTTTTTAACAAAAATATCCATGGTTCTTTATTTAAATCAATCAAAGTTAATAATTATTTTTAAACTTTCTGATTACTCATACTTTCTCTTAATAGTCCAAAAAATAGCAGAAAATAAACAATGTCAGTATTTAAAGATTTAAATTATTCCTTTGTAATATCTTTATAAGGAAGAGGTTAATTTTTTTTTTAATCAAGAACACATTAAAAATGAATTTTAAAAGTTGAAATATTTAAAAAAAATGAAATTAATAAAGCAGTAATAACGTAAAAAAAATGTCAAAGTCAAATAGTAAGTATGTTGATTCCAAAATACAACAGATACATGTAATATGACTGAAATCATTAGTAAGGTACTCTTAAAAAAATGTATTTTTTGCATATTGGCTATAAATAAAATATACAGTAAGTAATGGTCCAATTAAAATTAAGGTATTATACCAACCTATTATCATTGCGACCCCCTCGGCCACCGCCGCCTCCGCCTCTATTAAAGTTTTTCATTTCTTTTTCGGCTATTAGGTCATACACAAGTTGCTTAGCGTATTCTACTTTTTGTGGGTCGCCACTAATTACTAATGGTTTTTCTAACTCTTGGGCAGGACCATCCTATAAAGAAGAAATAGTAAATTACAACATAAGTAATGAACATGCTAACTATACTATCATTAATATAATTGTACTATTTTTACATAAAAAGAAAAACTACCGTGACTTAAATATTACACAATTTATAAAGGTCAGTTTCAAGTTTCAACAGTATACTTAATGAACAATAAATACCTACTAAATCTAACCAAATCACACAATGGCGCAGTATTGATAACTCATTTACATGCATATTTAATTAAATATAAACTGATAGATTATTCTTTTAGTAATATAAAATAAAACTAGTTCAAAATCAATATGACGGTAATTAAACACTTAATCAATAAAAATATTGTCCACAACCTGTGCTTCTTCTAAAAACGTTATTAACTGAACAAACCTAAGTGGCATAATTTAATATTTATTTTTAATCTGAAATGTCTAAACCCTGGTATATCACTAAAAAAACAAATAGCACTATTTTTAGTGTTATCTTTGTTAACAAGAATGCAAAGACTGACTATCAATAACATTTATTTACCAAGAATTGCAAAACTGATTTTCCTTCAAAAATATTGTACCCCTTTTGCAAGCTACAATTTTTTTTAACTATATCCATAAATCAATTAACATATAAAAAAGTTAAATTATTTCATTTTGGGCTCTCATGGTTTAATCATATTTATATATTAATCATATATTTCTTTGATTTTTTAAAAAAATTACTGTACCATTTTGAACTACTTAGTATAATTTGATATACTTTAATTTAATTATTGTTTGGTTAATAACTGTTATAGTACAAAGTTGGGTTTCGATTTGACAAAAATAAAGAATATAATTTTTGAAAAAAAAAACAATTAGTCTAAATAGAAAAAGCTATCTAAAAATAATAGTTTACAGCCCTATACAACCATAATAGAAGTTTCCAACAGAACCCTAGAATATAAGCTTAAATAAACATTAAAATTATCATAAGCTTTTTATTTTCTTAATTCCCAGTAGTTTTAAAAATCGCAACACAATCTCAGAATATTTAATAAAATTTTAGTTTATTCATACATTGTAACTTCTACTGAAATGTAAATTACATACCTGAATGACAACCATTTTAGCCCCACTTTTTTCTTGCAATTGTTTAATGGTTTCTCCGCCTTTTCCTATAATTAAACCTACTTTTGGGCCCGGGATCATAATTTCAACACTATTTCGTCCACCTGGTCCTCCTGGTGGGCCTCCCATGCCACCTGGGGGTCCTCCCATACCACCTGGTGGTCCTCCCATGCCTCCTTTAAGAAACAGATCAAAAATTAGGTAAAAAATTTCACATATTAACGATTTTTTACAAAGTCAATCATAGATATTTACAATTAACTTATAGATAATTAAAAAAAATAGAAACAAATGCAATATGCTATAAATGGTCATATACCAGTCAAAACACTTAAGAGTTCAAAATACACAAAAACAATACAAGTTCAGATAGACCTTAATTTTTACAGGAAAATAAACTTCCTGAGCATTTGGACTTTAGACAGTAAATAAGTACATATTACTGAGCCGGCGAGCAAACTTTCGACACCAAATTGTGCTGCCCAGTATTTTATATAAATATTATTGTTTTATCAATTTTATAACAGTATGAAAATTTAAAAAAATAATAAAAATCACATGAGTCACGGAATGTTCTATAATTGTAGTAGTTGGGAATGTCAATGGTGGATTCTGTTGCTAGTAGCCAGTTCTTTGGATTCAAAATGGCTAGAGCAGGTTGATGTTGTGCTGCTTTGAGGCCAATTTTTTTGATAATTGTATTAGTCTGTTGAAAATTGGTTGCGTGGGTAGTATTGTACAGTAGCTGGTTTGATGGATTATGTAAGGGATTCCTGGGATGTCGTGCTTTTGTTATTATGCAAAGGGATGTAGTTTTACCAACTTCCAGGTTTTTTAACACTGTTTTTCTTACATTAAAAAACATTGTATGACCATATTTAAGGAGACAAATGCATATGGGTTTGTATATTCGGCTGGCAGTTGTTTTGTTTATTCCTTGGTCCTTGTATGTTAAAGTTCTGAAATGTTTGGCCCTGGCTATTGTCCTTTTTTTGGTAGTAGATGTATGCCGATTAAAGTTAAGTATATTATTAATTATTAATCCTAGTAGTGGAGTAAAATTTGGAAGAAAAGTCGCTTAGTTATCGAGAAAAAAAAAACCGGCGTAGAACCAAACCAGACTTAGTGGGATTCTTTAATAAGGTAATCGTGTACACGAAATCACTTTTTACGACATTTTATAGTGGTCGAGAGATTTTTTATTTCAAAAAACCCAAAAAAATCGGTTTTCAATAAAACACGTATTTTAACTTCTCCACTGATATATCTTTAATAATATTCATGCTATCAAGTTAATTTTTTTTTTAGATTAAAGTAGACACAATAGCGCTTCAAACAACGTCCCACTTGAAGCTGATATTTTTTTGTTAAATTTTTAAACTAGTACGAAACTCAAAATTCTTATTTTTAGTAGCGGTATTTTAGGCAATCGAGAAAAAAGTTTATTATTGATAATTTATACATACATGCTGCGTACAAATTGTAGCTAATGTTTAAAAAAAGTTTTTAAAACAAAAATTTTTTAGATTCCTTTTATAGTATTGAGTCAGTGATATTTTTTTAACGGCCAAAGTCATATTTTTGCGCGCTTGGCTTAGCGAGCCGGCCGACTACAAAGATCTTACAGTCCGGTGGAAGTGTAGTAGGTAGTTAAAGTTGTATCAACAGGTTTAAACGCAGATCTAAGGACTGCTTAAGTTGTTTAGAAAAGAAAAAAAATAAATATTCAAAACAGGTGGGTAGATTTTTAAACCCATACAAAAATATCAATCATTGTTATTAATTACCCACCTAATTAGTAGGTTTATTAAACTTTTTTTATTGGTTGCTGGTAAAGAAAACCACCCACGGGATTCGTTATTTTTTGATTATACATTCAAAACTTCATTATTTTTTAAACATTTTTAGCAACAAAAAATTGCGAATGCTTTATGTCTTTTAATTAAATTTGAGAAATATAGTACATACATTAAATATAAACTAGGGCTTCGTTAAACGTTTTTTTTAAACAGGAATATATATTCTTTGACATGTCTGAATGCTGCTTGAATAAGCAATGTTGCCAGACTTTTTGTAATAATTTGTTATTATTGAAGGTTGTTTTTTATATAAAAAAGTAACCAGAACTAACAAACAACTTTCAAACTATGATCCAGTTCTGGTTATTTCCGGTGAGGTTTTTCTCGTTAAATTGTAAATTTTTTTTTATTATAAATGCGCCGTTCTGGTCGGTCATGATTAGTGCTGGTTAGTTAAAGCGGCTTTTTATTTTCCCTAATTATATTTGTAACTGGCTTGAAATTCAAATATTTTTGATTTAATGAAAATTATCCTTATGGCAACAGCAAAGTTTTTTTATTATGAATTAATAATATTTCCGTTTAGCAACACTGTAAACGTCTTGAAGCGATGCATGAATTTATTACATGTAAATCGTAAATAGTTAAAATAAAATGTCAAATAATGACCAATTTTTAGAATTTTTATTGCGCTTTTCTTGGTAAAAACCACATCATCCGCTTTTTTTGCCTTAAATAATAATACTTAAAGAATATTTTACATTGCAAATTAAAAAATCGTCCAATTCCGTGGGTGATTTTTTTTACAGACCCAAAAATGTAATATGTAAGTAGTTATTTAGGCGCTTCATTTTTAGCATTTTACATAAATTTAATCCATTTCTGCCTTAAACATGTTGGAAATTTAATTTTGAGTTGACATAAAGCCATTGCACTACGTATTATGGCAGCAGCTCTTAATAAAGTTTAAATTTTGGACATTTCTTTAGGAAGTAAAAGATCTATCTGAACATCACTACCAATACTCGCAGAAAAGGTAGATATTGTCGAACTATTTTCGGGTAGGTTCGGAAACCGTTTTTCCTATTTTTGTGCGATTTTATGTTTCTTTCAGAGATGTAGTGGCTGCAACATAATTTATGATATTTCTTATCAAACGCAAATAAATCTTTATAGCCACGTAATTTAGATATCATATTAATGTCGTTTCTATTCCTGGCAGCTTTATTACTTTTTTGATAGGTAGCTTTTCTACTACCTAAAAAGATTCAGTACTATGTAAAAAAATAAATACCCTAAACATGATTTATAAGGATAAAATTGAAATTCGTATTTAGTTTCAGTACAAAATATAAATCAATATAAAGGTACGAACTATACTATGTAGGTACATAATAATATTTAAATTACTTGTTTAAACAGATTTTTTATTTAACTTTTCTTCTTTTTATTTTTACTATTGTTGCAAAAAAACACATTTTCCTAATATTAAAAGTATCGCATTTATTTGAAGGACCGGCGCCACTGTCTGATTGCAAATTATGATAATAGTTTTGAGAATCTGTGTAAGATTTACGACAGTCTTTATAATATTTTATTTTCATTTCGCCTTTTAAAATAACATTTTTTTAACATAATTTCTTTTGCTAGATTGTCCTGCCTTTTTTCAGCAATTGATAGTAATAATAATAATAATCTTTATTAATAGCACATGGCTAGAAAAATATACATATAAATACATCAATATATAAACCTATAAAATATTTTAACAAATAGTACCTTAATATATATATACCCTTCAAATTAAATCACAATGCTTTGCTTAACATATATCTTACATACATTTTTAAATTGAGCTAAGTTTCCAGAAGCGTTAATACTTTCCGGTAATTCATTGTATTGCTTTAAGCCCCTATAAAAAAGATTGTTCTGACCAAAATTAGTGTTGACCCTATTCAAATAAAAGTTATTTCTAGAATGTGTATTGTGTTCATGAACATCTCGAACAAAGGTACAATTATTACACAAATGCACAGGTATCAGACCATTTAACATTTTATAAATAAAAGTCATACTATTACATACAATTGTCTGTCTTACACTCAAAACATTTGCCATTGTTAGCATGTCAGTTCTACTAGTGTAAACACTACATCCTAATATTATCCTTAAGGCTTTATTTTGTTTTTTCTGCAACTCGTTCATTTGAGAAGCATTCATTAAGAACAGCAATGTAGAACAAAAATAGAGATGGGGAGCAATAATCGATTTATAAATGGTCAACCTAGACCAACAACTTAAATTTTTTGACATTCTTCCCAATGCATAGATTTTTTTTGCTATTTTGTTTGTAACAAACTTAAAATGTTCAAAAAAACTCAAATTTTCATCTATAATACATCCCAAATACTTATACTGAACCACTCTCTCCAAAGCAATATTGTTAATTTTTACATCTTTTATTATGTTATTTAACTTTTTTATTCTTTATAAGCATCATTTTTGTTTTTGTTACATTAAGACTTAAGGAATTATTATCGAGCCATTTCAATATATTACATATCTCTTCATTTATTATATTGATTATTTCATCTACCTTATCCCCTATTACATATATCACACTTACACTTTTTAACAACATTAACAATATCATTTATATACAGTATGAAAAGAGTAGGACCTAACACGGTTCCCTGTGGCACACCATACAGAGACTTCTGAGCCGATGAAATGGAACCATATTTTGTCACTTGCGTTCTATCAGTCAAGTATTCTTGAAACCACTTTATAATTTTTTCACCAAAGCCATACCTTTCCATCTTTTTCAATAACAGTTGTCTGTTTATGGTTTCAAATGCACGCTTAAAGTCTAAGAAAACCACACCAATCATTTTCCCGCCCTCCAGCGCACCTTTCCAGTCAAACAAAACCGTCTGCATTGCACTCTCACAGGAATTTCCTCTTCTAAACCCTGCTTGGTATATAGTTAACACATTATTGCTTTCCAAGTACTCCACTATTTGATCATTTACACATATTTCCAGAAGTTTTTGTATGGTGGTACCATATTTATGGGCCGAAATTCCTCACACTTAACTGTTCCATGAACCTTCTCAATTGGTACAACCAGACTTCTCTTCCATTTACTTGGTAATACGCCACTTTCAGACTACCATTTATAATATGCAAAATTTTGTCGCCTATTACTTCAAAGGAACTCTTTAAAATTTGAACTGTGATACCATCAACATTACTTTCTTTGTTTTTCATTTCTTTCATTTGTTTTTTTAAATCTTTCATTTCTAACATTTTGAATTTTTCCATTTTGCAGTCGACATTTATTGAACTACAAATTTCTTGGTGTGTTTTGTTTGGAATAATGCTCTCTGCTATGTCTTTTACACTGTCTAGAAAAAACATATTAAATCTGTCACTCATCTCTTTACCAGTAACCCCCCCACCATTAAATATTATTTCACTTTTAGCTTCATGGTTTTTTTTCCCATTTACAAGCTCTTTTAATGTTTTCCACATTCTTGTTGGGTCGTTCTTACAATCATCTATTTTTTCTTGATAATTCTAATTAATGATACTACCCTATTTCTTTGTTGTTTGAAATCATCCCAGTCAGTATCAGTTTTAGTAAATATAGCCCTTTTGTAATATTGATCTCTTTTTCTAATTTCATTCGCAATGTCTTCATTCCACCATATTTTATTTCCCCAAACATCCTTTGTATTAATAGACTTTTCTGGAGCAAACTGATCAAGTGCAGATAATATATTCGTTATTAGAATATCAGCATTGTTACTTACATCTATAGAGGAACTTGACGGCCACTGCATATCCATAAGTTTCTTTTGAAATCCTGTCACATCCATTGTATTGTACTTTCTATAGGTTTTTGTAAGTGTCGTCTCATTGTTTCTACCCAAATCAGCTACAATTATCGAATGATCTGTAATCTTTGGAGTTGGGAGCACTTTGCAACTAATGTCTTTTTGATTTGTAAGTACTAGGTCAATCCTAGTAGATGTCGATTTTGTAATCCTTGTGTATTCGTTTATTAACTGATAGGTACCATTTTTAATAATAATATCATTTAATTTGATAGAGTAAAAGTTTATACTTGCCAAATCTAGATTAAAGTCTCCCAATATCACAAAGATAGCATCGTCTCAATGTTATCTAAAAACGCATCCAACTCCTCCAAAAATTCCGCATGACTTGCACCAGGTGAATGGTACAGACAATATATGTAATATTTCTGGTTTTCTATAATGATAACAACCCTTGTATTCTAGGTCTTTGTAAAACAGATTTGTATCCATCATACACAATTTTTTTACAATTAATTCGCTTCATTGTTTTAAAATTCTAAATACATACAGCACACTCAAAATTTCGACAACCACCACTACTAATGTATTACTACGCACGCTATCCGCATGCGGGGCTATTGGGTCCCGATAATACTTTTTTACGTCTGAAAAAAAATCGCTGTTGCCAAACGATAAGCTCTAGGAAAAAAATTTTTTTCAAAAACTTTTGTTATTAATTGGCTATATTTTCTTCGCTGCATGTATGAAAAAATTTTTAAAAATAAAAAAGTTTATCGATTGGTGAAAATTTCAATATAATAAATATATATTTTTAGTTTATCTAATTTTTAAAGGCATGAAAGTGCAAGTTGTCCCCAAACAGTTCATAAGGTTAAAAGCGCTACAGTTTGAGCTTTAATTTGACACAAAAAATGTTTTGGTATCTTTGATAGTTTTAAAGTTATGGCGGTGGAAACGGAAAAAATATATATTTTTTTTTAATTTAAAAAAATAACTTTTTATTAATTTAAAAAGACCACAAAAAAATGTCGTAAAATACGATTTCATGTGCCCGGTGATATACTCAAAGGAAACTAACTGGTTTGACCTGGTTCTACGCCAAAAAAAAAAAAAAAAACGACCCGATAGACTCACGAAATCACTCCGCTATAGGTATTTAACTGACGCTTTCGGCTTTATTTCCAGATTGGCTATCTTAATTGTAGGGAAATTATCTCTAATATTGTGGTGAAAGATAATAAACTGCGATTTTGTAGAGTTAGGATTTAATCTCCATTGGTAAAATCATGTTAGTGTTTTGTTCATTAAATTTTACAGATTATGTTCTGTCAGTGCAGTATCATCAGCAAATTGGAGCATGTATGTGGGTAGATTAATGCCTTGATTTCTGCTGTATATATCAGTATATATTATATAACAATGGCGATAATGGTGACCCTTGGGGGATTCCTTGTTCTTATAGAGATTTAACCAAGATCAAAAAACACCTTCTCAAATCACAAACCAAGAACTTGTATTCACAAATCTTATTTTAAATATATTTGGCGGTTCTGAGCAGGGCATAATACTGGAAAATGATTTGTGAAAGTACACAACCGACAAATAGATAATTTTTTAATGTGAGATGCTCACAATGAAAAAAAAATTGTTTTTAACCTACTACAATCAAAAAATGCAATTAATAAATACATAAAATATTTAAATAACTATTTAAAATTAAGTGCATTGCAGTTTTAAATTCATTAACATTTAATCACTCCCCTAGACTATGATAAACTATACACCCTGCTTAATAGCGGAACATAGTGTTACAATGAAGATACTGCTTTTTTATTACTGAAAATGCAGAAAGTAAAGTCAGTGAAATATAATCTAGATTTATTGTATAGCTTTAATTTTTTCTTTAAGGGTACTCATAAAAGTAATCCTAAAATGTTTTTTTCCTGAAACTTATTACTAAGAATATTCAAAAATAAATAATTTAAAAAAGAAACTTAAGACATATACAACTAAAGTAAATAAAACATACACAAAATTTTGTGCTCTTATTTGATTTTGCATCTACGAATACCATAATGTTAATACAACTTTTTAGATTTACTAAATACAGCGCAAAAAAATATTGAGCAATTTTTTTTTTAATGGTAATATTTATTAAAAAACACTTACTTAAGAGGTTTCCCCCTAATAAACTATTGAACTATGGTTTCGTATAATGACAAGTAAAAAAATGTTATGAATAAATAAAGTAAGAAATATTTAAATTATAAAATATGTATGGCTAGAACAGCAAATTTGACAAAAAAAAAGTTATTAGTATGCTTTAAAACAAAATGTAATCTGGTGTCTTTTTTAAATTAAGTTATGGAAAACCAAATACCTATGTCGAGGGGTGAACCAGCCAATAATTGGTGTAAAAATTGTTAGTAATACTTGGTAATATCCTGGGAGTACATAGTAGTTCTTGGTAATACACACATTACACTAAGTAATGCATGGGAATACATAAAAATATCCTAATAATACTTGGTAATATATACAAATTAAAAGTTTGGAATACCAAAATGAAGATCAGTGGGGAATGGCCTTTAAACCCTTTTTTTATTTAAATAAACATATTTGTTATGTAAGTCATGTCTTGAAATGAATAAAAGTGACCGCTTGCTATTTCCATTGTCGATTAAGTTCATTGCTTGATATATTAAATATTTAAAGTAATATTTACCAGTAGTACATATTTTTCAACTGGATTACTCGGAAATTAATCAGTAGATTAGTATTGATCTAGTATATTTATTACATAAAAAACTAAAAAATCTTATAAATTTAGTTGTGGTTAGTTGTGGTTGTTAAAATTTTTTACAAAAATAATAGCTCAAAATAAAATCATTTTGTGCTTTATGCCTTTTTAGTAATGCTTAAAATAGTATTTTTTTTAGTTAAACGATAGTCTATTACAAGCCGAGACGGTAAATGCTTCATTGCTGGTCAAGAGGTCACATAGTTTATTAAGACGGAGATTTTATTGTAGGAAATTCTACATATCTTGTTGAAGAACTTTGATAGTTTAAAATTGGCCTTAGAAAAAATCAACTTTCACCTTTTTCTTTTGTCAGTTTCATCAATTTTGACGGTTTCAAAGGCCAAAAAGAAAGACGATACGGTAAAATTAACAACACCTTAACGACGCAACTTTTGCTCATTATTTTTTTGCGAAAATAATAAAAGTGAAGATGAAGCAATTGATTGCATCCCACCTGAATTATTAATTGCGGCAGACAGAATTGAAGATAGTTTGCTGCCAATAAAGAGCAAACTGAAATACAAAAAGGCTTTCCAAACATTTCAAGCAAGGTGTAGCCAAAAAGGACTGAGAAATACTGCCTAGAAAACCGTTTTGTTGACATATTTTTGCGAATTATTGAAAAAAAAAGAAGCCATCAAGTTTATGGGCTGGTTACAGTATGTTAAAAACCATTTTTAAATTAAAATAAAAAGTTGATATCTCCAAGCGTGCAAAACATACTTTTTCAAAGCGGCCAAATCTAGGCTTTTAGCCAAAGAACTGACAAAGGCAACTGAAGAATTTATTAGCATTAAGGTAGTTCTTCAAAAAATATACTAAAAGAGATATTATCAAAATGATTTTCTAGTACATGTACATGTATTTTTCACCCTGTTTAGGGCAAACCAGGTAATCATTTATTAACTGGAAATTTTATTTAGGCCAATGAGATGTAAATAAAAAAAAGTACTGATATATGCAACATCAAGTAGTTCAAATAGTGAATATGTGATCTGAAAATGTCATAAAAGAGATAAAAACACGAAAAATAAATATTATTTGTAAATTGTTAAATATTAATAATTTTCCCTCACTGTATCCGCTTAATTTCAATTGGAATAATCTATTAATAGCTTATTTTGTACGAAAAAACATTTAATAAGAAGGTAGTAATGGGTATCATAACCAATTTGGTAGGTGCTCTACCTCCCGACATATGTAGAAGTATTGCATTAAATTTATTACAGCATCTATTTTATTTTCTTTATTAAATAAAAAGTTGTATTTAAATTAGGATTATCATCAAAAAATCACAATATCTAGTATCTAACAAGCCCAAATGAATAGTTTATCTAAGTCAAATAAACCCAAGCTATATGGTTTTTTTTAATAAGCAGCATATCATTTTTTGGTCTATGCAATAATGTAATGTAAATTATATATTCTATTATATTTTAATAGGTCTTTTCCTTATTGAATCAAAAATTTTTACCTCCAGGCTAGATTACTTATTTGATATGAAATGAACATAATTTTTTAGGTAATTGTCTAGAAAGTGGCCGCAACTCCGATTTGGACCAAATTTGGTATACGGGGGTTTTTTGGGGCGCTGATCACGAATCCAAAAAAAATATTTGGCGGAAAAGTTTCGTTTTCAAGATATCCATCATCAAATTTGAAAATCAAACTAACCTCATTTACACTATATTCCCCCTTCTTTTTGTACACACTTGTTGATTTTTACACTAAAGTGACACACAATATTTTATAAACACCTTTTATAAACTTTTTTATGTTTATTTTACACCTTTTTCTTCATTAAATTGCCAAGTATCACTTTCAAACGGGGCAGCCATGTTTGCTTAAAAATTCTCTATTGAATACCTGGTTGCGGCGTTTGAAAGTAAATTTTAACAATTAAATAAAAAATAGGTATAAAATAAATATAAAAACAAGTTTTTTAAAAGGTGTTTATTAACTATTGTGTTCCAATTTAGTGTAAAAATCAAGAATTCTGTACAAAAAAAAAAGGAGGAATAGTGTAAATGAGGTTAGTTTGATTTTCAAGTTTGATGATGGATATCTCGAAAACGAAACGTTTCCGCCGTAATCAGCGCCCGAAAAACCCCCGTATACCAAATTTGGTCCAAATCGGAGTTGCGGCCACTTTCTAGACAATTACCATTTTTTATTAAAACAATTATTTTGCCCATATTCCTAAAAAGTTCATGGTTATCCATATAAAACTTTCTAGATTGGTTCCTTTTAACCATTCTTACACTTTCTTTTTTTAGATAACAACTTATATCAAAGATATTTCTTTTGATTTTGTAATCTTGGGATGATAAATTTTATTATAGGATTAATCCCTTAGAAATAACTTAGCTACTTTAGCAATTTTATATTTTCTTTTTAAAGATAATAATAATTATTATTAGAGTATAAATGTATAGGCCTATAAGTGTTAAAAAAAGATTTTTATGAAAAGAATTTAAAAAATATTTTAAAGTTTACTTACTCATACCACCACCGCCACCACTACCTGGAGGCTTCATGTCATCCATAACAGGTGGTCCATTGCCCATGGGCCCACCCATAGGTGGCCCTACCTGTGGAGGTCGGCCCATTGGAGGTCCTCCCATTCCCGGACCTTTTTTTGCATCTGGTTCTAAAGAAACCATATCTTTAAGAAAAGAATCAATTATTCTACCTATGAATTTTCCTCTGTTTATTATAAAGTGAAAATAATTTAAATTTAAAGTTACTTAATCTGTAGCATCTAATAATGTCACAATTTTTCCAGTGGTGGTTTATCCTTTGTTTCAAAATAATGTTTAACAACAGACTTTAATAGAACTACTGCTGCTACAAAACTTTTTTTCTTTTTTAAATAAATAACAACTGTGTCTAAACCAAATAAAATTTAAAAGATTAAGCCTTTTTTCAAGGTTAAAACTTCCACCGGCGGTTATGAACCACTTAAAGGCTTCCAAGGATTTCACAATACCTGCAATTAAAAATCACATAGAACATAATACTTACCGGGACCGTCGTCGAGGGGCCTTTTCGTACGAGTATCTCCCGAATTGGTGGCACCAGGATTGATTTTAGCAGCAATCTACAAAAAATAGTCCAAAATAATAATACACCCATCAAGGAAAAAATCAAGCGGCATGTTTAGGGCACATCGTTTTTACGGCGTCTCTGAAACATTTACCTGTTTAGCGCGCTGTAAGGCTGCTGCAAAAGCTGAAGATTGATTAAAATTCTGCTGCGGAGGTGCGACCGCTGAAAAATCACTCATTTTTTATAAACATACACAAAATAAGCATTTACACACAAAATTTTATAAGATGGATTCCTTCTGACGCGCACACAAGCGACAAAAAGGCTACCAGCAACACTACTTTTAGAAATGAAACTAAAATTTCCCTAGATATATAACTAGTAAAGATAAAACATGCGCAGCTTTAGTTGCCAACCAAAAAAAAATTTAAACCAAGGCGATTTCACACACTAACAAATTTTTGCGAGGTACATACCAGTATCACAGCATAACTAACAAAAAGCAGCACTATTTCATGAATTGGCGGGTTCCTTCCCGCCAATTCATGGTCATTTTTCTCTCGCAGGTTCAGCCGCCATTTTGCTGAGATATGATCTGTCTCCTTTATTTAAATTATTGTAATCGTTTTGTGTGCGTTTCTTTCGTATTTTGTTGTTAAAAATATTAAAGGCGCCGCCAGGAGAGCTTGTGTATCTGTTAGTTATGCTGTACCAGTAGTAAATATGGTAAAATTTTACTTTACGGACACCACGCCGATTTTCATGAATTTTTGCATACAGGGGTTTTTTGGGACACTGATCACGAATCTAAAATCAGTTTTTTCCGGCAACCTCTGGTTTTTGAGTTATTAAAGTGGACTAACCTCAAAATGGTCATTTTTGCAAAATTCCTCCTTCTTGAAACTGATTACCATCGAAATGGAACATACACTAATTGGGTACTTATTTATTAAACGAATACACTAAAATTTACAAAAGTTTATTGCATATTTTTAGTAGAAAACACCTCAAATAAATTCAGTTTTTTATATTTTGACAACTTAACTATGAATCAGGCAACCAGTTATACATCATAAATCTTACAACGTACAGAAAAGTGGATTCATTTGGGATAATTTTTACTCATAATAGACAATAAATTATTGTAAATTTTAGTGTATCTGTATACTAAAAAGGGCAGATTATTTAACAATCATTATAAAGAAACTTTTGTCTAAAAGTATTAGTGCATATCATAGAAACTACTAAACCAATTTTAATCAAATTATATATTTGTTTGAAAGCTCTAATAGATTATGATATTTAAATTGAACTTATGATATTTAAATTTAAATTGAACTCAGACTGTGCGGGTAGCTGGTGTAGAGTCTGCAAAGAGGGCAATAAGTGTGGGAGTGCCTCAGGGCTCTGTTCTGGGGCCTCTTTTGTTTCTTAATTATATAAATGATTTACCACAGTTTGACACATCTGTTCACTATACCCTGTTTGCAGATGACACAACTTTTTCCTGCGCCAGAGGGGATTGTACTGAGGCCCTGGAGTGTTCGCGTGAGGCTCTTTTGAGGGCCGAATACTGGTTTATATGTAACAAGCTATATCTTAATGCCACAAAGACACAATCCTTAGTTTTTTCGTTGCGTGACATGCCGTGCATATATAAGTGCCTAATCAGTGTATGTTCCCATTTGTTGGTAATCAGTTTCAAGAAGGGAGAATTTTAAGGTTAGTTTAATTGGAGACCTCATAACTCAAAAACCGGAGGTTGCCGGAAAAAAACTGATTTTAGATTCGTGATCAGCGCCCCAAAAAAACCCCTGTATGCAAAAATTAATGAAAATCAGCGTGGTGTCCGTAAAGTAGAATTTTACCGAAAAAAAATAATAGTACCTCTCTCTCTCTTCAACGTGCGTAAGACGTCAGACTGCCAGCAAGCTAATTGTACGGAAGAAAAACATTTAAGAAGTTTAATTTTGTGAAAAATTCGGTATTTCTGGATGCTTCGAGTTTGAAATTTACTGTACTGTACTTGCAAATTGGGGGTTGTTATACCCCCGGATGGCTTTGCTCAGGCATTCGCCAGCTCGCCCTCAACCCTCCAAAGCTTAGCAAGAGGAGGAGCAACCCTTTCGCATTGGTTACACCCCCGTTAAAACGGGTTAAGAGCGGGGCTAGACATATTTCTTAGGAACTCCGATGTAGTCCGGTTCAAAAATGTATCGAAACTCCCGACTATTTCAATTAAGAAAGCTATTCAAAGGCACATTCAGTTGTCGAGAAATGCAACAACAAAATCCGGATATAACCGGTTTCTTTAAGTTTCTTCTTTTGTCTTCACGAGCCTGTGCTCTATACCATTAGGGTAAGTAACCACGGATGCTGATCCATTTAGCCCAGACTCGAAACTCAACTTTCAAACTTGCAATGGAGGAGTAACTTTTCCTTGTTCCCCGACGTTAAATACAGCTTAATACGGCAAATATTAAACATTACAGTTCAAAGAAGTGCTATCGAAATCTACTATTAATTAAAAAGCTATTCAAAGGCAATTCAGTTGTCGAGAAATGCAACAACAAAATCCGGATATAACCGGTTTCTTTAAGTTTCTTCTTTTGTCTTCACGAGCCTGTGCTCTATACCGCCATTAGGTCAACGTCACCACGTGTGAAACCAAAAAGAAGCTTTATGGGAATCACTCCAGACTTCGAAACCACACTTTCACCACACTCTGAATGGCAGGGTGAGTTTTTCCTTGATCCCCGACGGGAAATACAGCAGATACGGCCAAGGGTAGTAAACTTAACAAGGAGTGCTCGATTTTTACTATTTGTCCGCAGATATAGGTTATGTTTGGACGTCACCCGTTTGCCCATTTTGCCCGAAGGCAGATTTATTTTATTAATTTTTGTTAAATATTCAACTTTTAAAAACTATTTTGGATATGTACTTACTATTAGAACTGTAATGTATAATATTTTTTAAAAATTAAGACTTTATATTACTTGTAAACAAAACAAACAGGCAAACAGATTACGTCACAAATACCGAATTGACATTTAAATTGGTTTATATGGGCTTAAATGGGATCGAGCACTCCTTGTTAGGTTTATCACCCTTGGATACGGCTCCTTCTACCGCCTACCCGAAAAAAACTATGTAGTCTTTTTTATCGACCGCACCTCACTGGTCGGAGGTTAAACAGAAACTGAGTTTGACCACAGATTATCTATACTTTGACATTTAGACTTTCCACCTATACGAAGCCCTAGAAAGCATTGTCTAGAAAGGGGAAAGAGGTTTATTTTGGCCAGAAGTGGTAACATAGGGGAAGAAATATGACGTCAGTATCAACATCATTACTTTTGTACCTTGTATCCAAGGGTGATAAACCTAACAAGGAGTGCTCGATCCCATTTAAGCCCATATAAACCAATTTAAATGTCAATTCGGTATTTGTGACGTAATCTGTTTGCCTGTTTGTTTTGTTTACAAGTAACATAAAGTCTTAATTTTTAAAAAATATTATACATTACAGTTCTAATAGTAAGTACACATCCAAAATAGTTTTTAAAAGTTGAATATTTAACAAAAATTAATAAAATAAATCTGCCTTCTGGGCAAAATGGGCAAACGGGTGACGTCCAAACATAACCTATATCTGCGGACAAATAGTAAAAATCGAGCACTCCTTGTTAAGTTTACTACCCTTGCCTTGTATCTACCGCTATCACCACAAGTCAGGAGGAGGGTTAATAATGGTTATGTCAAGTGTCAAATTAAAATCATGGAGGATTCGCGGCTTTTCTATTGTTTTGGTTCTTGTAACGTTTTTTTGCTAGGGTTTAACAACTATTTGGATTGCAGATTTTTCCATTTATTAATTAATTCCCAAATGGATGAATTAGTGCAATTATATTTAAATCATAGAGGAAAAGATTTACTTGTTACATTGACTTGGAAACCGCTAATATCTTATTAAATAGTGTTTATGTATTATCTTTTCGTTTTATTTCTTAACTCCCCAAAGACCTTATTTGGATTTAAACAAAAAGTGTATTAAACGATTTGTATGTAAATTGACACACGCGTGACATACATAAACCGTTTCATTTTTGCGAGGATAGGCGGGTTATGGCCGGTTGCACCAACACTTTTTGCGACACTTAAGTTGTTCTTAAGCATTAACTGCCCCTTAAATTTTAAATGTTTCTTCCACCAGCTGAAATTGGTCCTTAATGGTCCCTTAACTTTAAGTTTAGAATTTTCTGTACTTAATGATCCCTTAAGTAATTTGAAGTTGACATTTGACGAATATTTTGTCTATTGTTTATTTATTTTTTATTTGTAGTTTTAAATAATTAATTTGATAAAAATAAATTATGTAAAAACGGAGTTTTTAAATAATGGTGTTTTGGATTGTGATATTTTAAATGCGATGTTAATTAGATTTCCAAGAAAAACGAAGAAACAGTAAATTTTGATTACTTATGGCATTTTTCAGGTTTATTTACCTTTTTTATTCTTTTGGACATTGCTTTGTTATTTTTAAAAGGAACCGTTTTGACGAGATGGATAACCTTACATTTTTCAAAAGGTTCAAATTAACGAAGCGAACAGTGCTCAGCTTACTTAAGCAAATCGAAGATGAGCTTTAGTTTAAACATGACAAGTTTGTATTAGCTTTTAAATTTTAAGAATGTACTTGTAAATTAGCAATATTTAAATTTGTTCACATAAAATAAATAAAAAAATGTTTACACATTATGTATTTGTGATTATATTTCATATTGACAAAAATTGTTTTCTAAGTTTTCTTTCCATGGCCGTAAAGAAAGGCGCTCTTGATCTTTTTTCCCATATTGTTATAAATTTTACAACAAAAAATCACAAACTAACAACTGATTTTGTATTATATTGTTTATAATCTATAAAATGAAAAAAAAATAACGTTTTAATTATTTACAAAGATTCAAGTCAGATTACTGCTATCATTCAATGACACACAAGCTAGAAATTGAAAGATCTAATGTTAATTCTGATTATTCGCGTTGTAAAGGCCAAGAATAAAAAAGAAGATGCAACGATGCAACGTTGCCATCTTTTTAAGTACTCTTAGTTAAGTTGCAATACAAATCTAATGGTGAAAGCGAAAACAATTTAAGTTACCCTTAATTTTAAGAGCTTCTAAATAAAGGTCGGTAATTGTTTACAAAACGGTTTTCTGCTATTTTATTATTAAATGGTTAATTTTTGGTATACACACCTTCTGTTATTTATTAGGAATTAGAATTTACGTGCGCACAAACAAAAAATTGTGTATTTTTTTAAATTTTAGGAAAAAACAATCTTAGGGGTTCACAGTGCTGCCAGATTGAATCAATTTGAGCCATCAAATTTTTTGACATTCTGTCTGAAATATATTTGGGGTAAATAAAAAGCTGCTTTGCTAACCAGAACTAACCATGACCGACTAGTAAGAGTTTCTGAATTTGTCTAAAAGGTCGGTCATGGTTAGTTCTGGTTAGCAAAGCGGCTTTTTATTTTACCCAATTATTTTTCAGACGTGAAAATGCGGGGAAAAGACCCCTATTTGGCAACACCGCACGGTTAACCTTAAAAATAATTTCTTGCTGTTTCTTGTCATAAGGGGGAGTTTTCGCATTTTATGAAGAAATCAATGGTTATTTTAAATTTTAAAATCGAAATAAAAAGTATTAAAACACATAATTTCTCTTCTGCGCTTGTATATTTGCAATCCTTGAGGACACTAGAATACGACTATATAAAAATTTTGCCATTTAATCCAAAAATAGCAGAAAACCGTTTTGTAAACAATTACCTTAAGGTCTACTTAAGATAATTTTGGTGCAACCGGCCATTAAACACGGTTAGAATGGTGGGGGAAAGAACTGCTATCAACCAGAGAAATAGAGAAGAGGAGAAAGCGCTTCAATCTGCGCGAAAAGTCTAATATAGGGCGCCGCCATGGTTGCTTTCGCTTGTCATTTGTCATCATTTGTGCTTGTCATGTCATAATCTTCTAATCTTGTTTGTAAACAAAAATTTAATTAAAATGGTTTTGGATGAATAATATTACGTTTTATGAATGAAATTAAAATTTTAAGATGAAAACAATTACCATTATTAAACAGTATACTATGCAGGTGAATAATTTGTATGAATTCAAAAATATTTATGGGTTAGAAGATTTTTTTCTTGGTAAAAAGCTCAGAATATTGAAATCCTACATAATGTGTTTTTGAATTTTTTAGTAAGGATAGAGAAAGCAAAATACGTTACAAATATGCATATAATATATATTACAATTTTTTAATGAAATGGGCAAGAAGATCCAGGTGACTTGGCAGAAACGATAAATGGAAATGTTAAAATCGAAATAGCAACTTGTTTACCCAAAAAAGCTTTAAAAATTTTACCCAATAACTGCCGTGCTGTCTTTAGAACTCTAAAGTAAACATATCTTTTTAATGGATTCTTTAAAAGTCAAATAAAGGCCTCTGTTATTCAAAATTTGTGTACAGTATTTCACACTTTTTTATGTAAGTGCTCTTATCGAAGGTGTATTTCATAATTTGGTGTGTACAAAAAGTGTTAACTAATTCTGAATAACAACCAGACCTAAAGTTACAATAAGAGAATATAGCAAAAAATGCATACAATATAAAAGGCATCCTAAAGAATTTCCCAGCGAGAACATGCGATATGGACAAATAGCATTTTATTAAATAAAATAAATAATCAGTAAATAAGTGTTTTATTTATACACTGTATTTTATGTCAAATGTTTTTTTTGCATTAAAAAGTAAATTTACTTTACGAAATGACACTCAATAATACATGTAGTTGGCCCAATTGAACACCTTTATTTTATAAAAGGGTTGTTTAACAATATCTATAATCATATATCATCTTAAGCAGGTGATCATAAATGTGAGTTTTTTCTTACTATAAAAAATCATAAAAGGAAGGTCCTATATATTTAAAAAAAATACCTGCTATATATTAATTTTATTTGCACTGTGATGATACTAACCTCTTAACTTATGCCACTCGTTTTGTTTACCTATACCATTTTAAACAATGCTCAGGTCAGCTGCCATTCAGATATCTTTTTCTTATGATACTCTTTTTTGACAATTAATATTGTAAAATTGCAAACATAAATTTCTGTTTCCTGTTAAACTAATCTTATTGTATTTTATAATTTAAGATAATTTTTATCGATGTTTAAATATTGTAGATCACACACACATTCTAATTGAACAAATTATTTCATAATTAGTTTATATTTAGGCTGCTGCAGAGACAAGTGGAATGATTAATATGTGGCAATTGCCAATACTAAGATACCATCAAATAGACACAATCATGGGCAAGTTCACACTCTCCCTCTGAGGAATAGAAAAGTGACATTCTTACACTTAATCCGGTAGGTTAGTTTGCTTAAACTATTGGGTTAACAATAAAACAAGATATTTTTATTAATAGGTTTTATTGGCCATTAAATGGAATCAACTTGGTTAACTTATTTTTTATTCTTTCCCCTTGAATAGTTTTGGTATGGTGTTTCGCCATGGAATTGGTGATAATTGGTGGGTACTTGGTGGAAATGCCATCCAAAAAAAAGCAAAGGTATAACATTTTGTCCTAAAATTTTTCCTTGTCCTATATGTTAATTATCCAGGAACTGTTTTAAACAAATGTATCTGCTAGCTGACCAATTGTTCATTTGCAGTATACTCAACCATTTTTTAACCAAAACTTCCTCCTTTGAAAATCTAAAATTAAAATATTACATGTAAATTTTGTTGCGCCTGCAAGTATGCAAAAATCAAGAGACCTAAACTATTATAATGTATGTTATCTTATAAAATTACAATTAAACTATTTTAGCTTTAATTTTTCTTGGTTTTTATTTACCCAATAAAATATTTTCACTATATAAAATGGGGTACTTACAAACGAAAATATCTTCTGGAACACCCTCTCACGCAACAAGACATAGTTTATTAAACTAAATTAAAGCATTATAAATCTAATCCAAAAAGTAAACAAAACATTTACGAAAAAGTCTTGTTTATACGACAACCCTTTTTATTCCATGAGAACAACAAAGAAAACAAAACAAATGTCAATTTTGATTTGACAAGTAGAAGCAACCATGGCGGCTCACATGCCGTCCTCGTAAAATTGGATGCGCAGTGGTCGAAGCGCTTTCTCCCCCCTTCTATTTCTCTGCTATCAACCAGTAGTTAAAAACGGTATGTCGCGAAAAAATCCTTATAGGTTGGCAACAGTAGTGAGGATGACAATTTTGACACTGACATATTTATAAATTTAAAATTTTGACCGCCGTTTTGTCTTTTACGTTTGTTTTTTTCTCTCCGAAGTTATGATATTTCCTTATTTTCGTGTTACTTGAATTGATTTTTTTATGTGGTATCAATATAGATAAAATAATGTCCTTTCAACCAAGTTATCAACCCAATTATTATTCCATTGATGATATTTTAGCCTCTCAAGAAAGAGTACCTTCAAGATTTTTAGTTAATGTTCCTAGAATGGGTAATAATTTTTTACTTTACTTAATTTGGTTTTATAGAATTAATTTTTTGGTAATTGTTTACAAAACGGTTTTCTGCTATTTTTGGATTAAATGGCAAAATTTTCATATAGTCGTATTCTAGTGTCCTCAGGGATTGCAAATATACAAGCGCAGAAGAGAAATTATGTGTTTTAATATTTTTTATTTCAATTTTAAAATTTAAAATTACCATTGATTTCTTCATATAATGCGAAAACTCCCCCTTATGACAAGAAACAGCAAGAAATTATTCTTAAGGTTAACCGTGCAGTGTTGCCAAATCGGGGTCTTTTCCCCGCATTTTCACGTCTGAAATATAATTGGGTAAACTAAAAAGCCGCTTTGCTAACCAGAACTAACCATGATCGACCTTTTAGACACATTCAAAAACTCTTACTAGTCGGTCATGGTTAGTTCTGGTTAGCAAAGCAGCTTTTTATTTACACCAATTATATTTCAGACAGAATGTCAAAAAATTTGATGGCTCAAATTGATTCAGTCTGGCAGCACTGTGAACCCCTAAGATTGTTTTTTCCTAAAATTTAAAAAAATACACAATTTTTTGTTTGTGCGCACGTAAATTCTAATTCCTAATAAATAACAGAAGGTGTGTATACCAAAAATTAACCATTTATTAATAAAATAGCAGAAAACCGTTTTGTAAACAATTACCAATTTTTTTTTAGCTTATTTATACCATGGTTTAAATTATTTTTTTAAATACAAACTGTTCATACTAATTTTCAATTAATAGAATAAAAATTCAAATATTGATAACTTACAAATTAAATTAAACAAACTAATCAAAAAGTGTTTGAAATCAGTGCCCGAAAATGATATAGTATAGCAAGAAATTAAAGATATTTTTGCAAATATAATAGTTAAAAAAATATGTCAGTATATGTGTATTGTTTTTAAAGAAAAATTAAATCCATCAACTGATGAAAAAGATCTTAAGGCTGGAACCGAAATAGAGGTCCCCCTTTGGCTAGCTTTGGAATGCTCATCTGGGCGGCAACCAATAATAGCGCCGGAATTACCAAAGATTTACAGAGAGGCCTACAGGGAAATACTTAAGGCAGATGCTACAGCTGTCGATTTACACAAATTTAACTTGTATTTTTATGAACTAGGATCATATGTACAGCATTTTGATAGAAGAGATGGTGTCCATGATATTTTATTGCATGTAAGTATAATAACTCAAATCAAAACATGCTTTATTGTTAAAGAAAATTTTCTTGTTAACAAAGCTCCAAAAAAAGTATTTATAAAAATTGGTAATATAGAAGGGATAAAAAAAATAATAAAAAACAAACAAATTCTATAAAATACAAGATTACAAACAATGGAAAAATAAACATTACATGCACCTTGAATTTATCCTAACATACTAAAAAAAAATTAAACAAAACAGTTAAAATTCAAACACACTCATGTGCCCAATACTCCTCGACTGTATAAAAGGCTTGAGGGATCAAAAAAGCTTTCACCCTATTTCTTAAAACTTTATACTGTTTTATCTGTTGAATGTTAAGTGGCAAAGCATTAAACATCTTCTTGCTATCGTAAAATATGGATTTTTTGGTTAAAGCTGTTGAAGGAATTGGCAAATTAATATTAAATTTACTGCGAATATTGATCAATGAAGTCGTATGAATCTGTTTCAAATATTTTTTGTGCAATAGACAAACAGACTCCAAAATAAACAAGCTTGCCACAGTAAGAATTCCTTCAGACTTAAAGAAAGGTCTGCATGAGTCTCAGGATATAAGATTATACAGGGTGTAAAAAGTATGATGCTCATGATTTTAATGGGCGATAGAGGAGCTCAAAATAAGTCGAAAAAGCCAAGAACATATGAGTCAAAAGTTAATTGTTTTCGAAATATGCCCTTTTCAAGTTTAAAAAACATGGCAACACCGCGTCTGTTTCGTCGAAGCGGCGGGTCTCCACTTCGAACGTTGTTGTGAGTTTTTTGCACTGTTTACACTTTTTTTTAAGGAGATGTTCATTCATTTACATACAAATAATAAAAATTACTTCCTGCACCTTATTTTAATATTAAATTTAAGTAAAAAACAATCAATAATTGTTTGGTTTTTATTTGTAATTAAAAAATAATTGTACTCACCATAAGAATAAGCTTAATATCCATTTTAAGAACACAACTAATTATGCTTTAAAACAACACTTTTTTGTTTTGCTTAAAGAATAAGATTTCTCGGTCGCACACATTCCGTTTTCATCAGTCTTTAGTAGGTACACTTGCAATACGTTTGTCTTGAATTTAAAACATACCGGCATATTTTTCCCGATTCAAAAACAAACAAAAATATCGTGACCGGATCGGGAAGCTTCTTTGTACGACTGACTTCGCACAAAGGTATCGCTCTGTTGCCAATTGTTTTTTTAATTTTTAACTGGGAGAACAATTGTTAAAAAATCATTAATTTTTTTTATTTGTAGACTAAAACATTTAAAATTAAGTTTATTTTATTATCAAATGAATCTACTGATAAGCGATTAAGACAAAAGTTTCCAGTTGTTACGGTTTACAGAAATAACTGCTTTCAAAGTGCATGACTTTAACATCGTTTAGAAAAAAATCTGTCAAGTTTTGACATATATGTCATATAAACTTTTCGACTTATTTTGAGCTCCACTGTCGCCCATTAAAATGATGAGCATCATACTTTTTACACCCTGTATAAAGACCTAATTGTGCGTTTCTGCAAGATAAAGACAGTGGTAAATAAATTAACTGAACAAGAACCCCAAAAACAAATGCCATATCTTAAATAAGCGTCAATGACAGAAAAATAAACATTTTTGGCCACTGTAACACCCAGCTCCCTCCTGACAGTTCTAATCGCAAAACAGCCCGAAGACAATCTTGTACATAAATTATTAATGTGGCTGTTAAACTTTAACTTGCTATCTATATACAACCCCAAGAATTTGTTCTCATCTAAGTTTTTAATGACCTTTCCATCCATGGAAATTTCATCTAAATTACATTTGAAATTTAGAATGTTAGTCTTGGAGATATTAAAAAAAAGCAAATTTGAATGACACACATTTTTTAATATTAACTAAGTCGGCACTCATCATCTCATTCAGAATAGTGGAATTCTTTTTATGCCACAATATCGTCGTGTCATCAGCAAAGGACGTGCATCGGCCATACCTAATAGAGGTATGCAGATCATTAACATATATTAAAAATAGTGGTCCTAGTATAGAGCCCTGTGGCACACCCGCCTTAAGATCAAGTACAGTCGAAGCACGCACCTGGAAGTGAACACTCAAATCAAATCAAATCAAATCAAATCAAATTTATTGGTAACAATATACACAAGGCATTTTTACACGTCTGACTTCTACCCGAAAGATATGACTTCTACTCGGAAGAATGAACTATGAAGGTATAGTATCAGCTGATCCTAGCGATATTGCCGACTTGTTTGCCAGTTTTTTTCAGTCAGTCTACTCGCGATCAGGGAAAGCTCTCGGTATTGACACTGAGGCGATCCCGCTTACTAATATCCATGTATCTGGTGTACCTATTGATACTGATAGCGTTTTTAAAAGACTGGTAGATTTGGACACGGGCAAGGGGCTGGTTACGATGGAATCCCTTCAATTTTTCTAATTAATTGCTCTCCAACATTGGCGCTTCCCTTGAGCATTGTCTTTGGTCTGTCTATGGGGACTGGGGTTTTTCCTGGTTTGTGGAAGACAGCAATGGTTACACCGCTTTACAAAAGTGGTGACCGTGCTGATGTTTCTAATTATCGTGGCATATCTGGTTTGTGTTGTATCGCAAAGGTCTTCGAATCCATAGTGACGGATTATCTATTCTCTTCCTTTAAGGATATAATCGCGCATCAACAACACGGTTTTTTTCCTGGAAGATCATGTCAGACTAATTTGGTACTGTATACTAACTTTCTAAGCTGCGCTCTTGATTCCGGATTGCAGGTTGATTCGATATATTTTGACTTTCAAAAAGCCTTTGATAAGGTAAATCACGATATCTTGATTCTAAAACTTGAGCGTTATGGAATTGGTGATCCCCTGCTGTCCTGGATCGGGAGCTATCTTCGAGACCGAACCCAGATGGTCAAGTTTTGTAATCGGAAATCTAGGGAGATAAAGGTATATTCTGGAGTGCCTCAGGGATCTCATCTGGGTCCTTTCCTTTTCCTTATGTTCATAAATGACTTATGCTCAGTTTTCAAGGACAGCCGATTTCTCCTGTTTGCTGACGACTTAAAGATATTTCGCAAAATAAATTCAGAAACTGATTGCATTCTATTACAAAACGATGTAGATTCTTTACATAGTTGGTGTAAACAAAATCAAATGACATTAAACATTTCCAAATGTAACATTATATCCTTTACGCGAAAGAAGAATCCAATGCAGCATGATTATTTTATTGGAGATTATAAGTTGGGCAGAGTTTCTCTGGTTCGAGATTTGGGTGTTTTTGTTTGATAGCGAACTACGATTTACACTACATATAGATAGCGTCATTGATAAGGCATTTAGAATGGCAGGGTTTGTTATGCGACAGTGCTGGGACTTCAAGAACGTCGAGACCCTCAAAACAATATACTATGCCCTTGTGAGGAGCCACTTAGAGTACTGTTGTGTGGTCTGGTCCCCTATGTACAGTGTTCATATTGAGAGAATTGAGCGAGTGCAATCAAAGTTTACAGTATTTTTACTGCATAGGACAAGGGTCACCAATATTTCTGATCTTCCATATCCTGAACGACTTAGGTTAACCGGCCTACAGAGCCTGCAGGATCGACGTGTTCAGTTGGCTTTGACATTTGGTCATAAGATTATTAATAATTTTGTTAATTGTTCGGAACTTCTGGGATTGTTTAATTTTAGAGTCCCGTTTCGTTCTACCAGGCAGACGGAATTGTTTTTTTTGAACCCTATCAGAACAGACATGGGTAGGAATGACCCAGTTAGGCGAATTATGACATTGTGGAACGGACTACCGATGGATTTGAACTTTGACTGTTCTCCGGATAGGTTTAAGAAGGTCGTCAGGGCCGCCGTTGCAAATGTTTAATTGGCAGTTTATTTCTTTTTTTTTATTTTTGTGTTTTTATTGATGTTCTTTCGTTTCTTCCGTCTGGAGCAATTTTTCTATTTGTCATCGTTTTTAAAAAATGTTTGTTTGATATTCTATTCGTTATTGTATTTTAAGCTATGTAGATATACGTTTTATTTAAGTTTTTATGTTTATATGACTTTTATGTTAGAGAGTAGTTTTTAAAGTTTTTTTACATTTTTTGTACTATTTGGGCACTGCCTGTAATGTAGATTGAATTGAAATAAATAAATCTGAACCAGTCCAAGATTGCTCCCCTAAACCCATACATCTCCAGCTTACCCAGCAGTATCCTGTGAAAAACGCTGTCAAATGTCTTAGTCAAGTCACATAACACCTCCGAGGCAACCTCTCCGTCATTAAGGCTCGCATACAACTCCTCAAGGAAATGAAACATTGCGTCCCCAGTATTTTTTAAAGACTGAAAAGCAAACAATAGAAAATAAGTTGTGCTTTTCCAGAAAATTAACCATTCTTACTTTGATCAGTCTTTCGACAATTTTCGCCAATGTGGGTAGCAAAGAAATTGGCCTATAATCATAAGGCGAGTCCCGTTCACCCCCCTTAAATAGGGAAATGACAGTTGCCAACTTTAGGAGAGAGGGAAAACTTCCCCCGCTCCACAGACTGGTTTATACCCTCTGCAAGAGTGTTTAGAGTGGAATATGGGAGACTATGAAAAATACTGATGGACATATCATCCCAACCTGAAGCTTATAAGTTGGAAGAGGTGGTGTCTAGGAGAGTGTGTTAGACGATAGGTTGGAAATTACTGATTTGTGTGCTGATTAGACTCATTTTAAAAATTTCACCATATTGCCACTATTGTGTACTTAAATAATAGATTAAGTTAAGGATTTAGTAGTAAAAGTGCTGATAATTTTACATTGGCATTTAAAAAATTTTGTGTCTCCCTGAGTTAAGGCATAAAACATTGTAATTACGAATAGCATTTACGTAATGTGCAGAGCGTAACAACAAGTGTTCATTGTAGGTGGTTGCCTGAAAGGTATATTTAATAATGTTTATCCATCTTAACACATTGGCAGAAAAAGTTTTATTAAACATATTTTAAGAATTTTAACAAAATAGGTGGGCTTATTTATAATGAAATTTCAAAAATTAAGTAATAAGGTTATCTAAATATGTATTTATTAAGGCGTTTATGTAAAACAGTAATTAGCAATAAAAATAAGTTTACAGTAAGTTAAAACAGGTGTAACCTATTATTGTCTGCATATTAAATAAAAATGTAACACAAATTTATATATTTTTAATAGGATCAAGAAGTTTTGAATAAAAACATAAATATTACACCAAGGATCAATATAAGAAGTTTTAATGGCGATATTTTAAACTTAAAAAAAAAATGAAAAATACAGTTTGAAGTTAGTAAGGATATGTAATCAATGGGTCATAAATATTACTTATTCTCATTTGAATCTAGGCCTAGGTTCTACCTATGAAGGACTAAAGGAAGGAGTGAAGACATAGCCTGATAACCTTAAAAAAATGTGTCCAAGTTTATAGTGTTTCTATTAGAAAACGATAGGGTATGCTGACTACTATCGTACAGGATTCTGAAACAGTGTTTCCAGACATTTATTTATTTATTTATTTATTTATTTATTCACAGTACAGTACACTACAGGGATAAATCCCTAAATGGTACAAAAAATTAAATATAAAAAAGAAATAACATACAAAACATAAAAAAACTTAAAAATACATACATACAGTTTTTAAAGAAACAAGCGGAGAGCTTGTCTACGTCTATTCTCCAGCGTCTGCATACCACATAGAAGCAATCTAGTTTCATAGCAGACGTCTTGATACGGAAAATGATATTTAAATAACAAATATTTAATGAATTTATGTTGTACTCTCTCAATCCTATCGATATGGCAATCATAACGGGGCTGCCCCATAACTGAGCAATATTTGAGTACACTTCTTACCAAGCAGATATACAGTGACATAATGGCCTTCGTGCAGGTGAAGTGTCGGGAATGTCTCTTAATGAAGCCCAACATTCTGAATGCTCTGCATACGATTGTGTCGATATGAAGGTTAAACGATAAGCCCTTGTCAAAAATTACACTCAAGTTATTTACTGTGGAAGAAGTTTTCAGGATTGAGTCACCAACATAACATTATAGTGTTATTTATCCTTTTTTGTCAATTTAGTCGTAAATAAAAAGCTGTATTTGGAAAGATCATTTATTGAACTAGAGCTGCATAACCATTCGGCTTCCGTTTAAGCAATTTTGCACTTGTATAAATTTCTAAGCCCAATTAAAAAAAAAATAAACCAACCAAAACTAATAAAATTATACCAGGTGAATGTATTTTAATAAGGCAATAATAGTTTTTAGTTATATATTTGTTAAAAAGGTGAAGTAAAACGTGGTATGGAGCTCGTAAAATTCCAACTCACGTCTTACCTGATTGAAGCCTAGGTCTTTATCCATTAATTTTTTTAGTAGTTTTTATGACCTAAAAATCAATAATTATAAATACCATTTGTGTAAAGGAAGGTAGAATTTTACCTATTTTTTTCGATATGTCATTAATGGTTCAAATGAAAACTTTTTAAACACTGACTGACAGTGACATGTTAGGTTAACAGACACTGTCAGATTAAAAGATTCTTTTGATTTTGTTTGGAATTGTGCTATGTTCTTCATTCGTTCATTCAAAAGAAAGTGACACAACTCCAAAATTTTAAAATCTGAGATTCTCATAAAAAATACTCCAAAAATCCTAAATTTTTATGTGGAATCATGACAATTTCTAGTTTAATAAGAGACAATGAAAGGCGTTAGTGTCAGTACTCCGATCACGCCAAGTGATACACACTGTTTATGCAAAACTGTGGTAAATAGACAAGAATATCAAATTTTAAAAATTTGGAGTTGTGTCACTGTTCTTTCGAATTAGCGAATATATTATACTAGTCAGTAAAAATAGTTTATGACAGATTAAATTTTGGATTTTGGTTATCTCTTAGTTAACCAATTTTTAAGTCTAATTGAGTCGTAAAGTATTATTTGTTTTAATTTACGGATCTTTTTTATTGTTTAACCAATATTAAAAAAAATTACTGAACCTATCCTAGAAAAATTAGAAAGAAAACAATTTTTTTGTTAACAGAATTTATTTTTTACTTTTACATGGTAGGACTCGGTAGGAGTAATTTGATTGGCCTTTTCTTAATTTAATTTTTTTGTAAGATAATACAGAGAAGAATGTTCTTGAACATGACTTGATATTATATTTAATTCTCATTCCAAGAAATATTTGACAAAGGATTTTAGAATAATAAATTTAGTAGTATAGTATTGACACAGGTATTGAGCTTAAAGTTATAGTCATTAGTCTCTAATCCCCCAAACAAGTCTGATGAAAATATTTTTTTGGAATTCTACGGTTTTAAGAAAACAAAAAAATGGGACTAGTACATTTCAGTAAAAGATTGAGAATTTTCTAAAAGATCTTATAGTCTCTTTTTATATCAAACATATATTCTTGCTAAACTTTTATGAGAGTTTATACAGTTAAAAGGCATAATTTTAATGCCTTATAATATGTCTTTTCACTGTTATTTAAAAAATCTTCTAAACTTTATAGAATATCAGCGAAACTGGTATCAGATTTTATAGTACTTCTTTAGCAGGGTAGGGTGCTTTACATGCACTCTGCGACTTCAGGTTCTTATCGTTTCATGATTCATAAGTTTTATTTATTTTAATCATTACTCATGTTTCAAGCATATACCTACTCAAGGCAGATTTGCTGCTTGGCAGTGCAAACAGCGTGTGAGAGAGAAAGCGCCAATAAGTCTAATCCCTTTCTTGCTTTGCTTGCTGATTGGTAGGCGGTGTATATACTCCTTCCCGCAGACTAGTTAGCAGGCAGAGCATGAAAGACAGTGATTAGATTAGATTCGAGTTCACCTCGGCTGAGAGCATTGGAACTTAACCTTTTGGATATCCTTGATATCTATGATGATTGAATATCCTCTTCTTCAGGACCAAATGGCTAAATCTCCATAATAATAATAATATTAATATGTCTTTTATTAAACCCATAAACTTATAATAAAATTATAGTTATGTTATATCTATTACAGCCGTTTGCACCAGTGATACTTAGGTCAACCTTAACTTTAAGTAATACTTAAGTGTAAGAATTCGTTTGCACAACAGACACTTACAGCCGTTTGCACCAGTGATACTTAGGTCAACCTTAACTTTAAGTGATACTTAAGTGTAAGAATTCGTTTGCACAACATACACTTAACGGTTAACTGTCACTTAAAACTAAAACTAAGTTAAGCCAAAGATTTCTTTGGCTTAAGTAACAACTTTGTAATTTTATAACCTCAAAAATAGAAATTTTTATTGTTTTGGTGGTAAAAGCGTTAAATTATTTGAATTGTGTTTATAAATTTTCCAAATAATTTAAAATAAATATTTTAAATAATGACCTAATTTTTTTTTAAAGGTTGGAGTTTTGTTATTGAGAAAATGCATTCTGAAAACTTTACAATATAGAAACTTTTTTATCCAGTGCATTTTGTTTGTTAATTTTACCGTTTTCGAGTAAACAAATCAGAAACCAAATGCATGTCGACAATACGAAGTCAGCATTCTATACTATAATCGAATGGAAAAACCATTATGGGTGCAAATTTTAACCCTTTTTCAGTGAAACAGAATATTATAAATTTTTTTGGAAGAAAGCCTTGGAAAAAATCAACAACTATCTCAAACTTTATGCATTTATTTATTTCATTTCCATTTAATACATATAACATATAATTGTGAATTAAATTTAATAAAGTTTTTGCCCTAACTGAAAAATTGAAGCCCTTTTTCTATTTTCTTTCTCTCGGTTGCTGCTACTCATTATGAATGCCCACGACAAATAATTAACAATTACACAAATAAAAACCGTACTTTTAATAAAAAATGAACTTTAAAAAATAAATTTGAACTTTTTGGGGAACAAAACTTTAATTTTCTGTCAAATTTTCTCCTTCCTTTTTACTAATAATGCGGCTCTAGTTACCAAATATCAAAAGTGGACAATTTTTACAATGTTTGTCAAGCATTTTTAATACTTAACTAAAAAAATAATAAGTGTAACTTGTGCAAAGCTATTAATCGTTAAGGTCAACCTTAATACTAAGTGCTACTTAGTTATTGTGAACTTTTAAGAGTGTGGTGCAAACCGCCGTTAATTCAACAACATAATCTTGGGAATTTCTAACCTTTTAATTTTACTTTTGGAAAACTATATTTTCTTGTTTTTGTTAAACAATAATTCTTTAAATTTAAGTAGTCTGTCTTATAGTGCCATTTTCTGAACCGATTTATCAGTGCAGGGTAAGGTTAATTTGACAACAGATTACGACCTTTCCATCACCAATCATTTGCCTCTCTGATAGTACCGGATTGATTAAAATCTCTTAACCCAGGATCAATTTAACCCAACCCCGCATTGATAAACCGGCCCTTACAGTTAATAAATATTCCGTTTTTACTTTTGTTCTATTTTTGTACATAAAAAAATTGTATATAGCAACCCTAGTACCCATACAAACAACAACTGTCTGTCTGGTAGCGTAGTGGTCAGAGACTCGGCTCGCCGCGCCGGCGATCCGGGTTCGAATCCCAGCCCCGCCGGGCAGACATATTTAGGTAGTAGTTATTTAAAATAACGTCCGTGGTGGCACTACCGCGTTGTCTAAAAGGTGCTGTGAAATGCAATATTTGCATGTTTCAGTGCTTGGGCAGCGTTGACGGCACTGGGGCATAAAAGATGGGTTAAACATCGGAAAACCCGGCACTCACGGTACTCTGGTACTTAGGAGTATATATGTATATGTATATGTCTAATATATATAGTATATATGTATATGCAAATCCTTCGTGAGTTGTCACAAAGATAAAAAAAACTGCACCATCTTGTGACATATTTCAGAACTGACTTTTACATAAAAACAATGCCCGTTTTTGAATCATTATGATTCCACTCCTTCCTCCAGTCCTCCATAGTTCTACCCTACCTAGCTTCTAAATAGTACTAGTATAGACTTTAGAGCAATGAGATTCACCCATTTAAAACTTGTTTAAGACTAGATTTAGCTCCTAGTTGTACACTTGTGTTTTGTCTATGATTCTTATCATTAGTCACCAACTAATCGTTCCTTCAGAACAGTTTAAATTAGATGTTTTTTCTAACCCATTCTTATTGATCGTCGATGGTTATGCCCCCCTTAAATGGCCTATATTATAATGGTTAAAACTAACATTCTAGTTATTATGTATCAATATAATCACTGCAGCGTGACAAACAGTATTCCACCTTAAGTTATTTCCTATTTTTATTGATCATGAAACAAATCTTAATATTAGAACTTTTTTAGACTTTTACAACCAGATTTAGACTAATAATGGATCTGGCCCACAATTCAAAATCAAATCCTGTAATACAACAGAAACTAGATATGCTCGAAAGAAGAATTTTTAGAGATGGCCACAATGCTAGAATAAAACTAGACACTTGGTTATTGGAATCTGGTGTTCCTTTACAAGCTGCAAATATGGTTACAAGTCATAGGAAACGAAAGAGAGTTGATGATGATCTTTTTAATTAGGTATTTATTGTATTGTTTTATTTTTATTAGTAAAATTTTATAATTTAAAAAGATGTTTAATTTTACGCCAGTTATGGCCGGTTGCACCAATAATTTTAGGGAACCCTTAGCATTAAGTATTCCTTAAATCTTCAATGTAACTAATGACATTGCTGGTTTGGCTATTTTAAGGATTACCTTGTGCTAAGGGATCCTTAAAATTGTTGGTGCAACCGGTTTGTGGTTCACCAACTAGAGTGCGTTGTTTAAGGAAAACTCGGTTTTTCTGGATTTTCTCGAAAAAGTTAAATACGACAATACTATATGCTATTGTAGATTTAAAAGAGAAAAAAACACCTACACTCTGGCGAAAACCGCGCTTTGATATCTGCATTCATTTTCAAGTTATTTCAAAGAAACCTGTTTTCAAATGATAAATAATGTTAACTATCAATCAAAACAGTCTTTATGACAGAGTAAAAGAATAATTACTGTAGAGTAAGAGAAAAAATACTGAAAACTATTTTAACGTTTGTACTGTATCCACTAGGCAACAGCATGAACAATCGAAAAAATGAAAATGTCGTCATTGGGGCATTTATTAACTCTAATTTAAACATTAATCAAGCTTAAAATTAAAAACAAGAACAAAATTGGAAAACGTCATGGCTTATTTAAGTTGGCAATTGTCAGTTTTAGTACAATTTTTAAATAGGTGTTGTCTTATTAGAATCTAATCTGCATAAAAAATTATAATTTCAAATGGAGTAGTATATAACATGCTAGCAGTTTATTTATTTAAATATTGGACTGAAACTGACAACTATCAATTTAAATAAGTCATGTCATTTTCCAGTCTTTTGTTTTTATTTTCAAGCCTACTTATCTAATATTTAAATTAGAATTAATAAATGCCCCAATCAAGGCATTTTCATGTTTTCGATTGTTCATTCTGTTCTCTAGTGGATATAAACTTTAAAATAGTTTCCAGTATTTTTTTGGAATAGATAGCATCCCTTCAGCAGAGTTACATCTGCAAGACACCCATATTTTTCAGATCTGCGAAGTTGCAGTTGTAGGAGTATTGTTATTCCACTATAAGTCAATAACAGATATTTTTTTATAAATTTCGCTTATTATTTCATAGTAGGCCATGACATAAAGAAATATATGCAACTTAGCTTTTTTCTAATAAAATATCTGTCCCAAGTAATATTCTTACAAAACTGTAAATTGACTCAAAGCAAATAGATACTAGGTAGATATTTAAATACAATTTTAATTCTGGGTCACTATTTTTATTGCATTAAATTCAATATAAGTATGTTGTATTTCCCCCATTTTTAATAACTTTTATTGGCTACCAAGCTCAAAATTGCAATAAAATTTGTAACTTGTATAGATTTTTTCTTTATAGGTGACAATATTTTAATGTTAGTATTTAGATGTACCTAATTATACTTTATAGGTAAAAATAGACACTTTTAGTATAAATGTTTTAAATATATGTTCTATAATTTTGTGGCGGTTTTATGTTTTGATGTTTTCTTGGGGAGTACTCACCTTGAAATTTTCTACAAAATGGGACCATTTCGGTCAAGGTCCCATAGGGGTCAATAGGGCTGAGCAGGCTTAGCTATACCCCTGGTCCGAAGTGGTCCCATTTTTTAGAAAAATTTAAGGCGAGTACTCAAAAAAAAACATATTAAAAAATAAATTTTTTAATTATATTTTTCTTTGTTTCATATTATCTTTTTAAGGTAACTACATAGTAAAATGTAACTAAATCATAATTTTAAGCAATGAAACATTTTTAGTTTTATTATAAAAGAGGTAATTAACTTTTCTTTGTTTTCTTTTTGTCATGACCTACTATGAAATAATATGCAAATTTATGAAAATTAACCATTTTTGACTTATTTTGCGAAAAAGTTGGTGATGTGTATATACATTTAGAAAGCTTAAAATGTGCTTTATAATATGTAAAAATATACAGGGTGTCCCATAAAAAAAACCTAAATAATATGTATTCTAGAAAACAGCCATCTACAGCACTGGATTCTTCGTAAAAAATCTGTAATAATCCGTTTTTATACGGGCTGTGACCTAAAATGCATTTTTTTTTTTAAATTTCACTTTGTATTTGTAAGAGGGCCGTAAAATCTTTGTTTATCATAATCCTGTGTTTCACGAAAAATTAGCAAAGTGTTAGGCAAACAGTGGCGGCTGGCATATAAGAGCACATGAGCACGTGCCCCCCTCGTGAAAATCAAAAACAAAATACAATCATAACTGATATATTAATATATTTTACCAAATTTAAATTTCCGAATTAACCTATTTATAAGCTTTCTATTTAATTACCGTCGCCGTAATAATATATTTTACCAAACTTAAATTTCCGAATTAACTTATTTATAACGCTCCGCAAACGTGCAATATGTTATATCCCTAATGCTTTCAGGAGCATCGGGCCTGTCGCAGCCATCGGTCACTACTTGAATGTGCCGTCGAATCCGCTTTGAAATTTTAGCCCTCTCTCACTCCCACTAATGGGATTAAAAACTCGGTCTTTTTCTATTCAATGTGGCACACATTTTTTGTGCCAAAGGGAATTTTATTTTTAGATTTTGTTATGATTAGTGACAAGTTTAGCATAGACGGATTGGTGAGGTGAGGAAAGGATTGAACTTCTTTGAATAATTCAAAGTTCAGTGTATAGTGTATGGATAACAGGTTGTTTGTATTTTTCTCGGTGTTTTGTTACTTTTAACTCGGTAGTTAATAAATAATAATAATTGATATAATATTGTGAGCCATTTTCTTAATTTTTATTTGTTTTTTTGAAAAGTGAATATGGAAGCAGAAGCCGAATCCTCGCGTTCTTGTACCTCTGATAGTACAAAATATACTGTGGAATATTTACAAGAATTTTTCATAGACTTTCTTTGGAAGAAAAAAGTATTGTGAAGAATATTGGGCGGCCTAAGCCAAATTATAAATTTATTTCAAGTGACCAAAGGAATAAAAAGAACTTCAAAAGGCTATTTAAAATAGAGATGTATGAAAAATATGATTGGCTATGTGGTAGTGACGTGAAAAATAGTTTATTCTGTTTCCCATGTCTACTGTTTGCTCTGGAAAAAGCTGAAAGCTGCTGGGTGAAAATTGGAATCGTTGATTTAGCGCATTTGGCTCAAAAAACTAAAAAAAATGAACGTTCTCATGTGCATATAAATTCACAACTTGAGTTGAAAATTCTAGGAATATCGGAGACAAATAGAAAAACAAAACGATCTAGTTTTAAAAAACCGATATGTACTCTCAAAATCATTAACTGTATCAAGTTTTGTGGAATTTTGAGTTGGCTTTGCGAGGCCACGATGAAAAACAAGAGTCTGAAAATCCTGGAATTTTAAAGGACTGGTCAATTTTAGTGCCGAGTTAGATGTGGCTTTAAAGGGCACTTAACAGCCTCAGTTTTCAAAGGAACCTCTAAAACAATACAAAATGAATTACTGGTTGCATGTTGCTAGTGTGTCGAAATATATCAAAAAACAAATAGCTAACGCTAGATTTTTGTCAGTTATTGCGGACGAGACAACGGACGTGTCTTCAAAATTTCAAATGACGATAGTTTTTAGATATGTACTGAAAGACGGTACCCCAGTGGAAAGATTTTGGACTTTCTTAATACCAGCAGATCACGACGCTGCAAGCGGCTAGTAGCATAAAAAACGAATTAGAATGTGTTATTGACACTCCAGAAAAACTTATATCACAGAGTTATGATGGTGCAAATGTTGAGTGGACGCCATGGAGGCGTCAATAAAATAATTCAAAATGACTTTAAAAATGCGTTTACGTGCACTACTACGCACATCAATTGAATTTGATTTTAGCTCAAGCTACAAGCCAAAATACGGAAGTACGAATTTTTTTTCAATGTGACGGATGTTACCAATTTTTTCCAATTCACCACAACGGGTCGCCATATTAAATGAAATTGTGGGACGTAATATTCAAGAACGTCTAATACCAGATGGCTTTTAAAGCACAGCTGTAAATGATTTATGAAAACCGGGGAAGCATTGATAGAGTGCATGGAAAAAAATTCAAAATACTTGTAGACAATCTACAGCAATTAATCAAGCGTCAGCAATCGAGAGAATGTTATGGGACTCGAAATTTGTTTTTTGGCTCACGTTTTTCCATAGAATTATGCCTCATTCGGACATTCTTTATGACCAATTGCAAAAATCAACAATTGATCCTACACAAGTAGCCACTGCCATAAGAATTTTTGAGGAATGTATTCAAAAGGAAAGACAAAATGTAAACCATTCCAGCTTCAATTGACGACATATTCCATATTAGAAATAGAGATAAAAGAAACAAGGAAGATCCTTACATTGCAAAAGTGGTAGCAGCCAAGGAAGTATGTGATACCATAATAATTCAAATTAAAGACAGATTTTCCTTCACTAACCATCTTCGCGGGTCTCTTTTATTTTGCCAGATAAGTTTCCCCTATATGAACGCCATTTTCCTAAAACTATCTCAGTGACATTGTTCAATCCTACCCAATGTTAGACAAAACCAGACTTCAAACTGAACTGGAAATAATTTATCAACGGCCAGATTTCAGAAATCTATCTGGTGCAGTGCATTGCTTAAAATTTATTATTGAAAATAATCTTGAAAATGTTTTTCGGCAACTTATGATCTACTTCAAATTATAGTAACAATTCCAATGTCCCTGCAGAGGCAGAACGTAATTTTTCAACTTTAAAACGCATAAAAACATTTCTAAGAAGCACAATGAATGAAGATAGACCTCTGCGTTAGCCATGCTATCTATAGAAAAACAATTAGTGCAAGAGATTCCCGATTTTAACAATTTAGTTATAAATAAATTTGCAGAAATCAAAGAAAGACGAATGGACTTTGTGTTAAAACAATGTGGTTAATTTAAATATTAGACGTAGTAAGTGAAATGCATAGACAATATTTTATGGAATGTTTTTGAGAGGATTAGTAAATTTATTTTGAATTTTTATTTTTTATATCATTCTAAGATAATGGCGTTGTTTATTTTTATTTTCATAACGATATACATATCTTGTGTTACTTTTGTGGTTTGTTTTGAGCGATTAAAGAAATAAAGTTTCTTAATTTAATCTATGACACAGCCAACACATCTTTTTTAAGGCTTAAAATCAACGTTTTTGGGCGTGGCACCGCAAAAACACGAGCCGCCACTGTAGGCAAACCACAATCTTTTATCTCTACTAATAAGAGAGTTATCCTGCAAAACAAACAAAGTCTGGATACCCGTACACAAAAATCTAAAGATGTCTAAAAGTATTGTACCTGGCCAAGTTTTGATTGATGTTATTTTGTGTTATTTGTCCATTTAGAGCTATGCTAACTAGAACTTGTACCTTCAAATACATTACTTTTAATGGGAAGGGTGGCTAAGCAATATGAAATAGGAATTAAAGATAGCAGCTTTGCAGCATGCTGTCTATAAGTATTTACACTTTTTGTGTGAATATGTAAAAAATTTCCTTGTAACTCTTCAAAAGGAGACGTGAAACTGTACTGGGGTGATCTGGTAGAAACTCGGTAAGAAGAAATAAAAAACACAGTTCAATGTTTTAAATATTTGTATTAACAGAATAATAACAAAATATTGCCACCTCCAGCCTTTATATGTCTATAAACACATACTAAAATGTATGTGTATTTGAAATATAACTATACAATAATATTAAAATAATAACAGTAAAGGGATATAGGTAAAATAAAGGATAAACAAAATAAGAGACGTTATAAAAAAAATTCACTATCGCTTTTATCTTTTAAAATACAAATAAAAGCGGTATCTTATGCGTTTTCTTTATTAAGTTTCAAAGGTAAACTAAATACGGGAAAATTAATTTCCTATTAGGGATGTTTTAACTTGACCTACTCTGTAGCAAAATTATAAAATTTCAATAAACAGGAACCTAATAGGAGATTAATAAACCTGGCCTAATTTAGCTAGAGTAACAAATAAATTTTTCTAGTCACCTTTACCAACATAATATATAGGACATTGTCGAAGTATAAAACAAATCCCAGAATACGAATATAACAATAAATAAAAATTCTGTCACCCATAAACACAATAATTATACCAACAATATAAGGAATAATAACAAGATTTTTCTACTTCTAAGTTCATAAGGGATTACAAACCCTTACTTACAAATTATTGAGCAAGTAGGGGAGATAAATACATGTTTATTATAACGACTGTTTATTAGAATTTTATTTAAAAAAAGGTATTTCAGGCTATCTAAGTATTATCGGAAATATCCACTCGAAATGAAATAAAATTAAATCCTTTTATACCGTTACTGGGAAAATTTTTATCGCAATCACCAAAATATCTTTGGGAAACTAAAACCCAATGATCTAAATTTTAATCTTAATTTTGTTTATGAAAAAATCTTCTGATCTAGCCAGAAAATAAACAAAGGTGGGCATAAGTTATTTGTTAAAAAAACTAAGGTTGGGAATGAACTGAAGTGGGCACAATTAAGGAGTTGCAAAATCGCCTAAACATTACAGTTTTTGATTTTGGGGCCAACATTACAGTTTTTGCCATTTTGAGCATGTAGAGGTACACTAATTTTTATTACAAAAAAAAAATTGTAAACGATTTTTTGTACACAAAACTACTTGCTATGCGATTGGTTTAATTTGCAAGAAAAAAAAATTAGGTCTGTTTTTTTCAAATGATGCATCAACCTTTGTTAAGCACAGAATTTCCTTACAAATAAATTATATTAAAATTTTATATACCTACAGACTCTATAGACCATGCTTTAAGGGGGAAAATTTCTGTAAAATTTAGATTTTTTAATTTTTTCATAAAATGTTAGTATAATCTTTTAAGAATATGTCACCAAATTTTTAAAACATAATTTTAAGTATTTTTTATATTATAAAGGGTAAACAGTGACGTTTATGTATATATACGTGTATGTATTCAAACTTTAAACGCGTTTTTCTCAAAACTATATATTTCAAATTGGCGTACCCAATAACTCAAAAAGTTATTATTATTAAAATTTTGCACACATTTTTTTAATGATATTACTTTCTATATGAACCTACAAATTTCCGAAAGTTAAAAAAAAATATTGAAGCAAAAACAATAGAATAATTCGGCCCAAAATTAATTATATTTTTTTCAAGTATTTTATGCCGCGATTTTTTTTTTATTTTTTTTTGGTTCATCTAGAAATTATGAAAATAATGAACATACAGAATTTCGGTTTTTGTTTTCATATTAATAGATCCGATCCTACAATGCTCGCCGATTAAGAAGTCTCGTTGCGACCTGGAAGAATTTAGAGTATATCCGCCATTTTGAATGATTTAAAAAATAATAATAAAATTTTAATGTTTGAATAAACCAGATGCTAATTTTCAAAAACATTATGACTTTTTCATTAAAAAAAAAAATTAAAATCAAGCAAAATTTAAGCGTTTACAGGTATCTCCCCCCTTAAAGTATTAAGTTATATGAAATGTTTAGTTTTTTGTGGGTCTTAAAAATAGACTAATTCTCCATGTAAAAACCCTAGTAGGGATGAGTGAAATCATTAAACTGCTGAATAAAAAAAACGCTCTTTTTCATACAGTTCTAATAAAAACTTACATTATCGTAACAAACTTTGTAACTATAACTTTAGAATTAATAACAATACTAAAGTATGATTATTTGCTTGAATTTAGAATTCATGCAATAAAAGTTAAAATTAAAAAAACTTTTATCATTATTTTTTAGGGCTTACTAATTTTAAAAAGAAAAACTTATAATAAATTGGCTAAAGTTCAGCAATTTTATATGATCTTAGGCACTGATGACAATAAGTTATTAGATATTTCTATAAGTCTTTTTAATATTTTGATTCTCTTTACATATAATGAAAAAGCAGCTAAAAATAGTTTGTCGGATATTTTAAAATTTCCAGGAAACAACTACGAAAGTGTTCAGTGCAGAATATTTAACAACTAACCAGAACTAGCAGTATTTTCCGAGTATCATCATAATTTGATAAAATATACATGGTCCAGAAATCGTCGAAAAATGCTTTGGTTGATTTCATGATAAAAATTGATCATAGGATATGCTCTCTAAATTACTTTGTTTTTAAAATATGAAGTATTAAAGTCTTAATTGTTTTCAACTACCCCGAAAAGGTCTAATAGCATTTTTAAAAAAATACTAGTCAACCTTTTATTAGTAATGTATACAAACAGAAATTTCCAACATAAAAATTTGAGAGTTTTTTTTCTGAAATTTTAATACCGTGATCCCTTTAAAATGTTTCCCAATTGCACCTGTTTTAAACATCTACACCATTGTATTTTACATAATAAAAAACATAACTGGACAGAGTACTTCTTTTTTACTGTTTTGAAACAATATGTTGAATTAGATACTTTTTAAGAATGACTTTAGTCTTAAGCTGGGTTTCCAATGCGCGAAAATTACACAACAGTTTGGCGAAATTCGCAAATTTTTTTAAAAATTTTCCGCAAAGTTTCCTTCAAAGTTGGTTGTTTAAAAGAAAAAATAAAATATTAAAAGTTAAAATAAAACCAAAAGGACGTTCAAACGGGATCAAATGAGTTATAAGCCATAAAAAATTATCACACTATAACTTACAGATAAATCTGTCGAAAGTATTAATAGATGGTTGTATACCCCAATTAATTATAAAAGTGCAATGACCTTAGGGCCAAATTCTATACATGCCCTTATCTGGTAGAGGAGAGGGGTAAAACTCATTCTTACATAATATTTTACAAGTCAAAATTATTATTAAAAATCTAGTTCTATTTCGGATGCTGAATAGTTTTCTTCATCCTATAATGTGCACTTAAATTTATCTTATTTAACAAATTTTTATTGTTTATTAAAATTTTGAAATCTTAAATGTGTTCATTTTCATCCATTAGAAATATTATAAATAATAATCTATATTATAGTACATTCTTCCCACGTTTTAATTTAATTTTAATCATTTGAGAATTAAAAAATTATTCTTTTATATTTAAGCAACATTTTGAAAAACGAGATTGAATCATACGTAAGAAGAGGGTGGGGGGGTTCGAGAGAGGAGGTCAAAAATCGTCAAAATCATCCTTAGACAGATGAGGGCGTAGAATACGTTCACATTTTTATAACTTTGGAACGTTGTTAAGTGGGATTTGGTACCCTACTTAGGTTGGTTAAATGCCTACCATCCGATTTCGGATAAGAAAACAGTGACGTCAGAAAGGTGTTAATCTTTTAATAAATGGTAAAAAAAAATAATTATTTAAAAAATATTGAGCAACACCTACCAAAAATGGACTGAAGAAATTCGGGAGCTATCATAGACAGGCGTTAGGGTTGTGATGTAGGACATACCAATTATTGTCACCTACCAAAACGGGCCGAAACCGCCTCATATTTTGACGATTAACCACATTTCAACGATTATGTCTGTCGTTAAAAAAAAAAAAAAAGAAAAGTGTATGATAAAAACGTATCTAAATCCCTTACAAATTACTGTTAATGGATCCTCCTTTAAAGACAACCTATTGCTGCCGACTTTTTAACTTTGGTCAATCATTTAATTATTTAAAATATCCGACTTTTCCCACTTAAGTTTAAATAATTAAATAACAATATTAAAAATACAAACATTTTATATGTAATAACACTCAGCAATATGTGTAACAAATTTGGCCTCAGTTCACTTTGAGCAATTTTTAAATTTGTATAATTAAAATGGTAAGAGCATCACAGCCAAATTACACAATCAAATTTTATAATCATTTAAAAAGTTAGAACATATTTTCTTATCTAAATAAACATCCTAACATAGGACTAGGTTTGTTTAAATTTAACATTCGTTTTCTTAGTTTAGTATAGTATTATTTACTTACTTAATGTTTTGATCACTTAATCTTTTAAAGTATCAAAGGCAATTGAAAACTTAAAAAACGACTAGAGAACGGTATAGTCTTTAATCTTATTTACCATATGTGTGTTTCTTGAATATTGTAAAACATTTTGCACATGGATTCCTTAGATGAAAATACAAAAAAAAAATTGATAAACATATGTAAACTTTTGAACTATTGCGCCATAAGGTTTGAAGAAAAGAAACTATTATTTTATAAATGTGGATAAACATAGACGCATGAAATTTGGGATAGATGATTATGTTTTCCAAGGTTTTTGTACAACGCTATTTGTAATCAACTCCTACCCTGAGAAAGGGTTACAATCTGCAACCCTTAATGGTTTTTCCATTATATCATTGTATTGTAAACTGACTTTATATTGTCCACATGTATTTAATTTTTTACCCGAAAACTCTACAATTTACTAACAAAATACACAAAACAAAAGTAAAATCTTCACAAACCATTTCATAAATTGCAAAATTCCAACCTTAAAAAAGATACAATGGAAACTCCATTAAGGGTCGCAGATTTCAACTCTTTCTCAGGGTAGTAGACTATAAAAATATTGTTGTAAAAAATCCTGGGAAAACATTAACATCAATCCTAAATTCCCTAGTTTAAAAATTAAGAAATTTAAGACATATGTTTATGTTTTTTTCGCATTTCCGATTGTAAATTTTACGCAATATTAAAGAAACACCCTGTATATATAAATACAAAATTTAAGTAATAACATTTCAGAAATATTTGTGTTAGGACAGGATTAAAATATTTATATTTGTATATATTATCATTCTACGGAAGATAATTTTCAGTGGAAAAAATAATAAAACTTACATAATAATTTACTCTACAGGTACTACATATTTTATAACAGAAACCAACCAATATGGTTGAAAATATATATGCCTAAAAAATTGTTTTTATATTTACTACATTAATAATTTAATAAGGCACTAGGATAGTCGCTTTAAAAATCATCTTAGGGACTGTTCAAGTATTAAGCACTATAGGGGGGCGAGGGGTCTTTTTTGCTGATTTTTGATGACATGAGGTGTGGAGAGTCTAGAAGGTAATTACGTCAGCAAAAGTTATTTACTTTTTTACACATATGACAAACCATACATTTTTTATGCTTAAAAACGATATGCATTTTCCGGGGATTCCCACAAATTAAAAGAAAAATGCATATACTAATGTTTACGTAAGCATGGGAGGGGGGTAAGAGCTTTCCTTACTTTTGCTGACATGGGGGAGGGGAAGGGGTAAATAATTGTAATAAATCTGCTTCTTACGTAATACTTGAACCGCCCCTTATACAATATTTATACAGATTAGCACTGAAATCTCATAAATGTACAGAATATGTACTTCCAGATATATAATATTTTCTACAGTCTCTGTCAAAATTCTCACTCTATATAAAAGAATTTGTTTATTGTTAAATTTTCACATAATTTTATTTGTAATAAAAGTTACTACATAAAATAGACATAATTCTAATGTTGTCCTATTGAAAGAGAGATACAATATGCATCAAAAATATAAAAATGCCCTCCTGAAAAACAATTATACGTTAACAGGTTATTTTTATGCAGTTTATAAAAAATTCTTAGAAGAAACAATAAATATAATTTTCGTACTAGAGCACATTCTCCCCGTCAATAAACTTAGTAATTCCATTGAAACTAGCTATTGTATAAAGAAATCCAATTTTTTTAGGAACCAAATAACTAATAAGACGCAGCTTCGCTATAATTTATTATTATCTGTATCTGTTTCATATTACAAGACTCCAAGGTTATTTTACCCTGTTATAAAGGTCATGGTTTTCTCACAAAGAAGAAAGATATTTGGTACCATAACCAACATTTAATTAATTCCTTGACATTGACTTAATTCTTTAATGGTTATCTTATAGTTTTTTTTTTAACTAAAACCCAGACTTTCTTTTATATAAAATAAATTTTCATTTTATATATAATTATAAGACAGTATTCGGTTGTTACATTTAAAAAATATAATAACAATGTATTGTTATTACTTTACACTTTATAATGCCCCTTAAACATTCGTTTTTCTATTAATCAAATTCTTCTATTTTAAGCTACCTTTCTATGAAAGAAATATACATTTTTATATCAAGCTTCAAACTTGTAGCTGTTACCACGTTTAACTTCTATAGTACTGCCATCTTTTCTTTTTAAACTGCTAGAAACCATGTTGTTCTTCTTTTATCGGTTCTGGTTTAAAAGACAGGGTGTAAGCTTCCTCCATATTTCCAAGATCTCTCATAATTAAGACGCTAGAAGTTGCTGTAACAAAAATCATAGTTTTACAAATTGAAATAAAACATTTTTTACAAAGTTTACAACATAAAATCATAGGAACATATAAACAAAATATTAAACTTGACGTTTTGTTGCAGTGGTTCCTAGGGTGCTGTTGATGTAGCGGGTGTCCCATTTTCGACAGCTTTATTCGGTATTTCTGTAATTCTTAGTGCTAAGAATATTCTTAGTGCTTAGAATGATAATATAAAAATTTAAAAATTTTTGCTGGCTTAAGAGATACGGAGACAAACAAAAATTGTTTTATACAAAAGTTTCTTAAGAATCATTGCTGAATAATCTGCCGTTTTCAGAATAAGTTTGCGGGGTCAGGTAAATAAGTTATCAGACATAACCTCATTTTTTTAAATGGAACACCCTGTATATTTTAATCTAAAAGATATCATATTTAATTCTCTTTTTGAAAAAATAATATACCATAGATAATATTGGTTTTCTATGCGATTTATTTAAACTTTATTACTTTAAACCACAGTAGGTTATGAAACCAAAGCTTACATCCTAGAAACAAAACTATGTTGACATTGTAGCTGAAAAGACTACACAATATATTTTAACATAAAAATAGTAAAAGAAATAGTTAGCACAGTAAATTAAAAGGCTATGGAAACTTTGAAACGAAATAAAAGATTTATATTAAGGGAAAAATAACGGGAATCATCGTAAATGTTGAAAAGCCCCTTCGTTGTTTTCAATGCACTTTTGACATCCTTTTCGAACGGATTTTAAGGCATTTAGGATGTGTAATGGTTTTATTTCGGCAATGGCCTTATGAATTCTTTAATCGAGGTGTTGTCGGGTTAAGATGACTTGTTTATAAATTTTATTTTCCAACACTCGGAGATACCCTACAAAATTTTCGAAAGTGGGACACTCCGTACTGTTGCCGTTTTTATTCCCAAATTGTTTAATTTATAAAAATAATGTTGGTGTTCCTAACGCTCGGTTTAAGTTTCAGTGTCAGTACTGTTATTTGTTACTGAGTTTTTTTACTTATGTTAATTTTTATATACTCTATGATTTATGATTATTAAAAATAATTCAAACGTCTGAAAAGCAAGCCAAAAATATGAAGTATTAAGTTGCGTTGATATATGTCTTACTACTGCCGAATTCTGTATCAACAGCACATGACCAACAGGTGACCTAAAGTTGCGATCTTATTGGTCGTTCATAAACGTCAAAGAACGAACAACATTAGATAAAACTTGGCCCAACAACTGAACTGCGAACTGCACAGGCAGAGTGGTTTATGAATGATTACATTATACGAACAAGTTTAACTTTCCACGAAAACATTAACTAATTTAAGCCACATTAAATAATAATTCACTTTGGTAACTGTTTATATTGCAGGCATCTAAAGCTATAGGAGATAATGAAAACCATATACAATAAAGGGTACAAATAAGGTTGCATTAAAAACCAACTCATGCGCATGTGTTACTTATTTCAATAGATTTGCCCATTATTATCTAGCATTCCTATCGTTCTGGACGAATACCCCTTTCTTAGTCGTATTTTTATCATTTTAAACACTAAAAAATGCGAAGAAGCACCACAACTAGATATTTTCTACAAACTCAACATTATTATCAAATTTGCAAAATAAAAAAAGTCCCAAATGTCTATACACCTGTCCTACTTGCATTCATGATTTGTATGTGGTATTTAGTCTTTTCTTGAACTTGGAAATATCAGGACTTATCCACAGGTTAAACAACCTATAAATACTTTAAATATAATTTCAGCATCGATTGTTATTTTTAATGTACGTAATTTTCACTTATTTGATATATATTAGGTCAAACAACACAAGTTTTTGAACAATACAAAAAAAAATTTAAAAAAATTTGTATGTACATTTTTTTTATACCTGTAGCTGTAACCTGCTGCCCAGGACTTGCCACGTTGCCTCCATTTATCAGCTGATCAGCCGGACTACTAGGCGTTGTCATTGGTGATGTTACAGGACTGTCAGTGGAATCGCTAGTACCACCCTGGTATCCGTTATTGTTCATGGATTGTGTCTGAGCAGGTACTTGGTTGGGCACAACGAGGGCGGTCGGACTATTATCGATGCCACCTAAAAGGAAAATTTATGGCTTGAAATTAAAAAAAAAAGGACAAAGCGACGGGAGCTTACTAAAACTGCTTAAAATAATAAAATATTTTTGTTGGCTATTTTCATTTGGAGCATTTTTTGGGCTTAATTTTTCTAATTAGATTTAATTTAGAACACATGACGTCTCAAAGACAGAAAAAAAGCAATTTTCAACTATTTCTTCCGTTAAAAAGGCTATTTTTTTGCTATTGAGTCATCTAAAACCCGTCAAACTGTCATACTAAAGCATTAAATTAGCTTTGCTTACATTTAAGCTCTAGACATTGCTAAAAATGTATTTTAAATACTTAATTAGTTTACTTTGTACAAAGTATCAGTAAGCTTTCATTAAAAAAAAAAAAAAAAAAAACTTGAGTTGTCTATTAAGCCGAGTTTGGCACACCCGTTTTAGCTCAGTCTAAAAAGAAGTGGAAAAACAATAATTTTTAATGTACTACACAAATTAAACAATAGATTAAGTAATGAAATAAAAAATAGAAATTTGGTGTAGTCAGACTTCAAATTTACTCTGTTTTCCCAAATGATAAAGTAAGTTTTTTTAGACATTATTCTGTACAACAATTTAAAAAAAAAAATTAAAATTTTTAGTTTCTCGTAAATAACTAGATAGAGAGCTCCTTGACTGATCAAAGCCAGCGTGTTTATATAAATTATAATATCTTTACATTAAGGTATGCAGATTTGGAAGTTCTTTAGAATTCTCACTATGGACTATAATTTTTCAATATATTATTGATATTGGAGATGTAATTAACCACTCAGAATATCTATTGTTTGCTAACTACTTAAAAATATACACAGTAATTAAAAATAGTTCTGATAAAAGGTATTTGCAGAAGGATTTATTTAACTTGTATAACCTGGTCAAAAACAAATATTTTAGGTTTGAATGCTTAAGAGTGCATGTGCACCTTTGGTAAAAAATATTGTATGTAAGTGATATGTTTTGAATGATACACTGCTTGAATCAATAACTTTGTTAGTTGCTTATTTAAAAACTGCATTATCTGAAAATAGATATTTTTGGCTTCGGAAAAGCACAATATTCAAATTGACATCTGGCTCGTAGACTAACCCAGGTAGAATAGAAATATAAACCCACAGTTAGGATTTTGTAAAAACAATAATTTTACCTCCTAAAAGCATTTCCTGTAACAAACTGTCAATGTGAGCCACACCAAACAATTTTGCAAACTGTATCTGTTCAATCATTTGCCAAGTGATAGATTGGAGAGCAGGTAATGTCAGGAGCAACTCTCCGAAGCGCCCTCTACTGTCATACTGCCTATCGCTAATGTAATCTTCAAGATTAATTTGAATTTGAAAACGAAGCTGTTTGATACGATCTGAATTGCTGAGTCCTTTCGCATCTGAAAGAATAAAAGTATTAGTATACTGCGTTTTACCTGCAACAACTAGTGAACTATTTTAGATTTCTTTTTTATAGTAATCCAAAATACAAAAGGTTGTAAGTATAAAAGAAAAAAATCTTATAGTTTAAAAGCAAACTTTCGTTTTTTAGGATTACCTTCTAAAATTTAGATATTTTAAAAATGTGGGAGATGCCATTCCCCAGACATGGGAACAATACTTCCATTTCTTATTTAAAAAAAAAAATGATACCTGAAAAACCCACAATGAAGATCACGCAGCCTTAGTGGAAATTTTTGAATCAGTAGCAGAAAATCCAATGACTAGACTGATTTTTTTTCTAGCTTATTGTAATTAAGGTGGATGTCCAGCTCATTCAACACTTAGGGTTCAAAATTGGCCAGACAGACATTTTCATGAAAAAAGGGTTGGAAGATTTAAGCCTATTTATTGGCCACCCAGGTCCACTGACCTCGGGGCATGTGATTTTATTTGGATTTTTTTGCAAATTAATTGTATAAGCAACCTCTATAGCATAACGTTAATTCCTTAAAAAATAAAATTACTAAAGCTGTTGGGCAAATAAATCAACAACACGACTTCTGGAGAAATGTGATGAAATCGGTGGCTTACAGTAGACCCTTTTTTTGTTTAATTGGTAAAATTTTCGATTTTGACAGTGGAAATAATTATATACATCTATGGAACTTTTTCAGGTAGCACTTCACTTATAGAAAGGTATTTTACTCTTAAGTAATTTTTACGTTTTCAAAACTTCTGAGCTCCCTGTAATAGAAAAACATTTTTTCTCTGCGTGAAATATATTCTTTTTAAGAAATTGTTATTCATTTGGTGGTTGTTCATAATTTCTGTTATTATACTACACATTCTGTGCCTACTGTTTTGCTTTCCTCTCCGAAAAAAAAAACGGGAATAAAAATGCTTAAGGATTACTTACTTGGATCAAAAAAGACGATGGCTTTTAAACAAGCAAACTCTGTATCATCAATCTGTACCTCTGTCATTGGTTTGACCAATTCATCCATAATTCGGCTGCCGACTCGAGCAATGCTGAGATCTGCGGATGGATTACGCTCGGGTGAAACTAGATAATATATCAAATTAAAATAAGATGGTTTGTTAAAAAAATTGTCATATAAGCGTGTTAGTTGCCACCACCAGTGTTATTGTCTTCCACCGTACATTAATTCTGTTATTTAAAGCAAGTAAATATATAAAATTCCACCGGCACCTAAAATACAAGGTTGATGCTCACTGGGGTTATTTAAAAAATAGTGGGCCAATTTTTTTAACATACCACATGTTTATTTTAATTTAATGTATTTTAGGTAATAATACAATAGTACTATGCAGTTTAGTATAATCAGGGATAGTTGGACAATTATAGGACATGCAGGTTTCTTAAAGATCATAAAACTAAATCAGCGATTTATCGACACAGGCGCACTCCTGATATGACACTAATAAAAGGCCGGTAAATAATGAGTTCTTTTCTTCATTTCTGGTATCTACTCAATAAAAAAAAGGAGGAAATACTTACAAAATTTTACTTTTAATAATTGTAAACTTTTTCTAAGAAAACAAAAAAAAAATGTTTTATAAAATGCGTTGTGAACGAACAAAGTGGGAAGTTTGGGGCCTCTGACCTGGACTGTAAGGGGATGCATACTACGAGTTATTCTCTTAGGGGCTGACAGAGGTAGAATTATACTATCCAACTCCTCGGAGCAGAAGCCATAATAAAAATACCTATTAAATAGCCTAGAGCCCGTCGATAGGCAAAAGAAGGACGCTTTAATGTAAGTGTGGGATCATTAATAAGACAAACTGCTCTTCTATGAATGGAATCAAGAATGCTAAGAGTTGCAGGAGAACCATTTTCCTGATATGAGAAAATTATTCTGAAGAGGGTCTGATTTGGGATACATACAGAGTATACAAATTAGAAGAAGAGAAATACTTTCAGGCTCAAAAAGGGAATCCAAGCTTTTTTAAAGCTGCTGGAGCTATGGATGTTATGTGATTGTGCCAGTTAAGGTTAGGTGAAAAACCGTAGAAAGGAATTTTGTTTAGGAGCCCCTAGCTGCTGTGTATCTTTTGTGACGGAATCCACACTATCTCGTAAAATTTTGTGTTTTTCCAAATACTTTAAGATTTGGGAATTAATGATTTTTTTCATTACTTTACAAACAACTGAAAAAAAAGATATAAGTCTATAATTAGACGAGAAAGTTTTGGATCCTCTCTTGGGGACAGGTTGTACACTTTTATAGCTCTCCGGAAAAATGCCCGTGTCATAAGAGATTCAAAAGAGGCGAGGGTGCAAGCTCGGAAACAATGTTTTAAAGATTATTGCTGGTATTCCATCCAGGTCAGACGATTTTTGGTATCAAGGGATAAAAACGAGGAGCAACTGTTGAAAAGTAGTTTTTATTTTGTTATTATTTATTTTTTACTTGTAATAGAGAATATTCAAGGGCCTTAATATGTGCACTACGAAAAAAAAAGTGAAATCCACGTTTAATTTGCACCATAATTACTAAATATTATCTGAATAGAATTTTCTTATTTTTTAAATATTCCGAAAATTATTACATAGTTACACAATATTTTTTATATCAAGTATATGTACATATAATATGCTCATTAATACCTGTTTAAAAAAACTTTTTTGCATTTAACAGAAAATGTCCTTCGCCGGAAAATAATGACAAGCATTTTATGGGTCACCATTAATTAAAAATCATATAATTATTTAAGTATTAAGTTAGGTTGAAACTTAATATAATTATAATTTTTAAATTATATTTTCCTTCAATGTATGGTTATTTGAATTATTTATAGGGTTGGTAATTTTAGCTTTTCCAGGGCGTTTTTAAAATTGCTAACCTTTTCGGGATAATTTAATCGTTTAAGTAAAATAAAAGTATGAACAATTTAAGGTAATTAATATATCACTTAAAAAATGGTACCTGTGTGTCAAGTCGATGAATGAAAATGTTAATATGCCGCCAATTTTATGATCATAATTGTTGACATAAGGAAACCTAGACGCTTCATTAAAAATATAAAATCCTGCTTACCTGGACACTGTTTTGTAATGATGCAGTTATTTCCCAACAGCAACACATCTTTTAGATGCATAGACCGTCTTGCTAGGCCTAACAGTAAATGTTCACCTGCATGTGCTCTTAGTAACGCCACCTGTCAACAAAAATATTATTTAAACAATTTTACAAAATTTTATTACTGTAGGGTTGTATATCGATCATTGCTGTGGGTCACCTCTATTACAGCAAAAAGGATGCTCGCAAGGAAAGGTTAAGAAAGAAGTTATTGGGCGTTAGGCTTTTGCCTGTCCTGATCAACTAGTATGTATACTTCTCAAAAAATTTTAAATAATTTTAAAAGGTTTGAAAGGTCAGGTTTCATTATTATTTGTAAAAAATGTTCTTGTTCTCAATGAAGAGCAAAACCCGGAAGATTATGCTATTATTATAAACTTGAGATGTAAATATTTGTGTCTTTGTTGATCCTTACTCTAGTACCAAAGTAGCTGAGAAAGTTGGCATGCCAAAAAGTACCGTAAGGTGTGTTTTAAAAAAAATATGGCTATAAATCTTTTAAGGTACCAACAACTCAAGAAATATATACCGAAGATCATATTCAACGAATGGACTCTTTCTTGTGAAGCTGAGGGAGAAAAAAATTATGGCAATCTATCTTAATGGTGGTTAAGAACTCAATATGTGCAAAAACTTAATGTTTCGGTTGGAAATTTTAGATAACAGTGTTAAAGGGTCATTTCTTCTAGATGGCAACCTAAATAGCCAACGTTGTTTACAATTGCTACAAGGACCAATTGTACCGACCATGAGAAATTTTAATTATTTAGAAAGTAGGAATATTTAGGTAGTAGTTATCTATAAAAACGTCCGTGTTGGCACTACCGCGTTGTCTAAAAGGTACTGTGAAATGCAATACAAATATGGAAGTAAAGTTAATTAGACGATTCATAGCAACAAATTAGGCTAATATTTATTTAGTACAAGTTGAAAAAAACAAGTTTTTTGTTTCACTGTATATTCAGAATATCTGACGCATGTTTTTTGACCTTGCGGTCATTAAGTAAGAGTTTTTACAAGCAAACTAAACTAAAATTATGAAAGTGCCCTATTTAAATAATTTTAAGTTTTCAGGTAGATACGTTGATTAAAAGATCCTTTGAATGACCTAGATTTGAATTTAATTTAATTGCTTTATCTAAAATTGGGTTTTTCCCAAGTCTCTGGGTATTAGTCTAGGTCAGTGGTTCCCAAACTTTTTGCTATGGCGCCCCCTTTTTAAAATTAAGAAATGGTCGCGCCCCATTCCCCCAACTATAAAGAAATATTTTTTTACTAAAAAAGAGGCATTTATTCACAAACATAACATTTGAACACTAATCTAATCTAATGCGAAGTATGGTGGTGCATTTTGTTAACAAGGTCGGAAATTCTTGGTTTTATCTTTGAAAGTGCGCAACGTAGGTCACTAGTAACATAAAGCCGGCTCATTTTTTAGTTTTAATTTTCCTTAAAATAGAAAATCCTTCTTCAAATAAGTAGGTTGTCGAGAGTGGTATGTAAAATTTCAAGGAAATTTTCGAGATTAAAGGATAGATGAAAAGATTTTGGAAGGATGTTTATATCAAAATTAAAAGGATTTTAAGCAAATGTATGTTCATCATTGCCATGTAAATTAGGAAAATATTGTTGGAATTCATCGAAAAGACTTTTTAGATGATAAATAACATATGTTGTAATCTCTTTGTTTTTAGCAATGTCGTCACTATTCTCCATGAATAAAGCCAATTTCGAAAATGAGAAAAAATTTGGTGTTTGAGCTTGCAGGCGACGTTTCCATATATAAATCTTTTTTTATTTAAACTGATTTTTGCTATTTTAAAGATAAAAATTTGTATTAATTTTTTTGAGCTCTCGCGCCCCCTTAATGTTGCTTTGCGCCCCCCCCAGTTTGGGAACCACTGGTCTAGGTCATTCGAAGGATCTTTTAAACAACGTACCTACCTGAAAACTTAAAATTATTTAAATAAGGCACTTTCATAATTTTAGTTTAGTGTGCATGTAAAACTCTTTGATAATGACGCAAGGTCGAAACACATGTGTCAGAGATATTCTGAATATACAGTGAAACAAAAAAACTTGGTGTTTTCTTCAACTTATACTATTTATCATGTTTCACCTAGTGCCAACCGCAAATTCAATAAATTATATAATATTTATTTGTTAAATTTTAAAACGACACTATTTATTACAAACATATTATAATAAAAAGTACATTCTAACACAAAGTTCATATATTTTCTCGATTGGAGGGCTGATAAACATCAACATATCTCTCCATCATTTGCTTAAAACAGATTACTCGACGTTTTAAACGTACAAGAAAAATAAAGAACACTAGGCATGTTTTAAAATACTTTTTATGTTATAAATTGTCAAAATTTACCTGATCATCTAATTGTAGCTCAGTAAAAGCTGGAATGTATTTTGCCCATTCTACCAATATTAACAGTTGCTGTTTCATCGAATCGCATATGTCATTTAAGTTTGCTTGCTGTCTTCCTGATAAATCGTAATCGTTTACTGGATTTGGTCCCATTTGCTAAAAAAATTAAAAAATAATAATATTTTTAGAGTTTACGGGTTACAATTTGGTCATAATTTTTTGTATTCATTTTTGTTACTTGCACTAGTCCTCAAAAGATTTTTATAAATTTATTAGTTAAAAAAAAATAATTTTATTGTTCTAAAATTGTTAATAAATTTTTGTTTAGGTTGGCTCCGAATAATTGTCCTAAATTATGTATAACCATAGTATTTTCTTCAGTGACAAAGAATGATTCTTAAAAGTTACTAATCTCGATAACCTAATCATTCTCTGTAAATTCTCTGAGTAATAGCTCAAAAGCAACAACTTCAGTTACAGTAAAAATGCATATCTTAATTTTTTTTCTAACTAAAATATTTTTTACAGAACGATCCTAACTAAAGTGTTAAGAATAGTGTTGTACTTAAAGGAAATATTGAAAATTTCCGAACGTATCTCGGAAAATTTTATAAATTTTGGAAATATTGAAAAAAATAAGAACGCGTTTTAAATTATTTAAAACAATGGTTTATATATTTTTTTGTACTTTTTTTTACTAGAAATTTCGCACTGGCAAAAAAAAATTCGAAAAAGTACGTATGTTATTACAATTATAGTCTGTCTCAAAGTATACCCTGTTAGCTCTTGCCTTCATTTATGGATTATACCTGCCGACAGCAATAAAACTGCGGATCGGTAGGTATTAAAGGACGGAACATTAGGGACGGACTTTAATAATATAAAGATTTATAATTTATTGTTTATTAAGGTAAGTATAATCTTAAAATTACATTAAGAAATTAAATATATGCAAAGTTTTAATAAATTTATAACTGCATTATCTATAAATAATTACATTTTTAATCTAAATATTTAAATCTAATTCTGTTTCACTATCAGAGTCATCATTGAGATTAATTACAATAGCATTTATGTTGTTTTGGATAGAAATGTAAGAGTCCTCAATTTTTATAATGTGCTGTAGTGAATTTTTCCAGCTCTCAACTGGTATTTTTTATCAAATTTATAACACTGGGACTTAAAGTAGGTGTTACATTTTCTGCTCTGACCTTTGATTTTACTTGGTTCCACAAATGCTCTATGGGGTTAAACATACAGTGATACGGAAGAAGCCGTAAGACAGTATCCCCAGCCTGTTCAGCCAAATTATCACATACATATTGTTTTTTAATTGCATATGAATTTAGGACTTCCAAAAGTTGCGTTTTTTGTAACTGAATTCAAAATAAATATCATTTTTTAACAAATATTCCTGAATTTCAGTTTTTGAACTTGATAAAGCTGGTGCTTTGTGTAGCAGACGGCTGTGGTAGCTTGCGTTATCCATGACAATAACACTGTTGTTTGGAATATTTTTTAAAAGATAATTTTGAAACCAGTTTTTAAAAAGTTTTGCACGCATGATAATCCAAGCTATAATCCTTAATATTCTTTACAGACAACAGCAAGCAGTTTGGGACAAATTCGTCTTCTGAACCGGCGTGTATTATGGTAATGCGTTTTCCTTTATTTGAAGGTGCTTTCGTCTGACAGTTTTGACTGGAATCAACCCATCCTTTGTATACTGAGTCATGTGTATCGAACCATGTTTTATCAAGGTAAATTATGGATCTGTTTTCTAACATATATCTTTTAATTTCTTGAAGGTAATTTAATCTCCAAGTGCGTAATCTGTGCGATTCCATTACTACTTGTCTTTTGTCTATTTTGCGGTATTTAAATCCCATTTTACAAACAACTCTATGGAGGGTGGCACGGCTAATATTTATATTGGTTTCGTTTTCGTCTAGCTTTTTTTTCAGTTTATCCAAGGTAGGAATAACTCCGCTTTCATAAAGACAATATATTTTCCTTCTTATTAGATCCTGATCACTATTGTCTATACGGTGAGATCGAAAATCACTACGCTTTTTTCTTTTGTTCAATTCCTCACTTATAATAATATCCCTTATCGATGATATTGGAGTTTTTGTAAGTAGACAGGTTTCTTTTAAAGCTTCTTGTTTAATTATACCTCTACTAATTAAAGTTTCATACACAATTTTCACAACCTGTTTTGCATCTAATGACAAATGATTTCGACGTGACATAGTTATATTCTCGTAAAACAACTTTTTCGAAACGCACAGTAAAAACGGTTATTCACCACTGCCACTAAAATATTTGCCAAAATATTTATATGCCTAATGGTTAATACTCAAGAAATACCTGGTCCACCACTGCCCTTATGAACAAATGGGTTTACCCAATAACAATAGGTCATAAAATCGTTAAAGGTTTATTGGGGTATGGTCCGTCAAAAGCCATAACGATATACTTTGAGACAGACAATATGAATAATAAAAGTCTCGAGCTCGAGGATTTACCGATTAATGCTTGTTGAGTATTGCTTGCTTTAGATGGAGTTAAATCGCACTCCCATGAAGAAGGCATTAATGCTGAATAAAAATTAAAGGTGTCGATGAGATCAATGAAGATATGCCTCTTCATCAAGTTGCTCAACTTGTGTCTCGTGTACTTTTTTAGAAATTTCACTGTTTTTTTTTTGTATTTGTAATACATAAACTTTTATTTTTATTAATGTATTTTGCGATATTTCTATGTCTTAAAATCACTCGAGCTTCGCTCTCGTAAAAACAGCTTTCATTAAATTTCCAAAAGCAAGTACTACGTAATCTGGGGCGAAGACGGACAATTTTCGTACATTTTTTTGAGTAAATTTTAGAAACAGAGTCGAAAAATTGTGAAAAAATGAATCAAGAATCTTCAATGTATCTGCAATAAGATCTAAGGAAAATAAGTTCTAAAATATTAACCCCCACCACTTTTTTTTAAGTTGGAGAGTGTCCGCCTTCGCCCTTATGGGTGGGGTGAAGACGGACAGGCAGTACAGAAAATTGTGTTAGACCCCGGTGGAGGCTGAAAGCGGACACCAAAGGTGGAAAAAATATATTTTTGATACAAAATAAGGACATAATATCGAAAATCAAACCAAATTTCATGTACTTTTTAATGTTTTATTTAAAAATACAGCATAACAGAAAACTCTAGAATAGGTATTTTCTTAAACAGTACAAAACAAATAACATTCCAACATTTTCAAATCTTAAAAATATAAATCTTAGAAAAATAAATTATCATTCATTTAAACGACAGAAAACAAGAATATTTTCTTAAAACGAACAAAAAAAAGCATTCTAATATTTTCAAATCTTTAAAACCTCCCTAGAGGTGAGCTCTTAATCGATTTTAAAGTCTTTTGGCAAAAAAGGAAATTGGTATCTTTGTCGCCTCAAATCACAGACATTTCTTAAAATCTTAACTATTTGAGCTTTCTCTACAAGACTTTCATCTTTTACAACTGGATATGTAAAATATGAACCCATTTTATCAGATGTTTGCTTGCGTAAGAAATTCACTAGGAAAACGTCTTTGCTATTGTCTACCATAGCTTCTGTCACACAGCCGATATAATATTTTTTGGAATTATTATGAGGACATGTAAACTGAACTAAAACATAAATTCCTAATTCAACACTGTCTAGTCTATCATCAGTCTTGTCGATATCCTTGTATTGGGTCATTATCCAGGAGGATTGTCTTCATTGGCATTTTCTTCTTCGCCGTCCTCAGATTCTACGTCTATAAATTCTTCCGATTCATCACTGCTTTCTAAATCCACACTTTCGCTTTTTTTACGTTCCAGGGAGATCTTTGGGGATATTCCTTTGCCGGCAACCACATCAATTTTTTTACCCCGTTTTCTTTGTTTCAGTAGTATAAACCCTCGTTTCATTAAGAAATTATTTAAATGTCCGAATCCAGTGTTGATTATTCTCGTTTTCCACGTCGTCTTCCTTCTCTACTCTATCGGGTTTTCTTCAAAACAGCTTCCGGACAGAGTGGAAAAAATTCCCAGCTTCTGAAGCCTGACTTTATGTTGTTCTCTATGTTTTCAATTTTTTCGATTGCTTGCTGTAGAAGTCTCGGGAATTCAGATTTTAATATGCATCCTTTGTTTTCATTTTCCAGTCTGTTAAGATGGATCTCCGACTTCTTGAAAGGTGCGAAAATGGAAACATCCAAGGGTTGGAGGGTGAGTTGCATTGGGGGTAACAAGAAAAATCTATATCATTCTCTTTACAGCACTGAAGGACATGTAACGAAATTGGATGCCAAATTGTCCCCAATGATAACTTTCCTGCCAGGTAATTTTCTAAAGTGTGGATGAAGAATCCTATCCAACCAATCATCGAATGTTGCTGAATCAAACCACCCAGACTTAGTGCGATTATAAACCGTTCCAACTGGTCCTCCTTCGACCCATGTTGGGTATAGATGCACCGATCTATAAACAACATAGGAAGGCAATAATTCTCCTGAAGCGCTGATAGCCATCATTATGGAGATGCTTGATTTACTAGAGTCTACAATCCTTTCAACCCTCCTTGTACCACGGCGACATAATACTTTAGATTTTCCAGGGTCGTCGGTTGATTACTTTCATCATAATTTATGATGTTGCAGGGTGGAACGTTCTCTATTGTTTTTCTTAAATTTTCGAAATAGCTCTGTATAATTTCTTTATTTACGGCAGCCCGCGCTCTTTTTATGTTCTGGGCGAATCGTTCCGTTAATATATCATGTCGACGTAGAAACTTAAAAACCACTCAGTGCCAGGATGGTTGTCTTTAAACTGCGGAATTTTTCTTCCTGCCCTATCTAGAAAGATTTTCACTAACATTCTTATGTCAGTTCTGGTAATCGGAAAACCCCATTCAGAAAATTGAATTATTCCCTCAACTAACGTTTTTCATCTGCTTCTGAAAGACTTGTTTGTCCTCCATGTTTTTTTGTTTTATGGCCTTTAATTTTGTCACATAACGTGGATTTCGGTATTTTATAATATTCCGCGGCTTCCCTCAACCCTTTACGACGGTTTTTAACATCAGTGATAGCCCTTTTCAGATTTTCTTCCGTGTAATTCATAAAGGAAATGCCGATTTTCTTGCGATATTTGCGAACCATGCTGTCCGCCTTCATCCCTATAAAAAGCAACTCAATTAAACTTCTGAAATTTTCTTTAACGATAAACAATGAAAGGGCGTTTTTATAACGGTTATTTATTGCCAATAAACTGTTCAACACCTAATAATATGTTTCACTTGGGCAGCCCTAACTCTCTTTTGTGTACAAGGCTTTCTTTTTAAAGTTTGTAAAATGGACAAAAATAGCTGTTTTCTTAGAACCTTACCTGCGTGCTCACTAAATGATTTTTATCAATAAACACCGCGCTCTTTACCCGTACTGAACCCTTGCCGATGATCCGTTGCCGCCTATATTTCACAATATTAGCTCGACGCGTTTAACGACTTTGACGAAAACGACGACAATACCCGATTGTCCACCTTCACCCCTACTGTCCGCCTTTGCCCCATTTTACCTATTCAAAACCAAGCAAAAAATATTCGGCCAAATCTGAGCACTTATGGTATTACCTATGATAATCTTTCATGTAATGTTTAGTTTATTGAGTTTTGTAGTTTTTATTTTTATATTTCCAATATTTCAAAGTTTTTTGATATATTTCAGGAAGAATTCCCCAAATATATATTTCCTGAAATTTTCCATTACTAGTTGAGAATCAATAGGAAAACGCTGAGTAGTAACCTACTTCTAAAGCTGCTCCTACTTGTCTTGATAACATTTCAGCATTCAATAATGAACTGACAGACAACCCATTATTCTGATTGTTTTCTTCATAGCTTGGTCTTCGACAACTGATTCTATCTCTTTCATTTTGTACAGCTAAAAAATAAACAAGATCAAAAACAAAAAATAAAAATAATTTGGGGATTTCACTTAAAAACAAATATGACGAACGTTTTAAAAAGTCAAACGTCCAAGTGGCATTGTCATAAATGACTGCAGATATCATGTATATATCTATTTATTCGTAACTAAAATTTACAAATGAATAGTAAGCCACAATCAAATGCAATTGACAACGAGCGAAGGTCTTTAAAATGATGGGTGTTCATAATCTGACATCTATAGTTATTTACACTGCTAGCCGCGTCTATAGTTATATACATTGCTAGCCACGAAGGCTTACTTTTCTATTCGAGGAGATTTTTATAGCCGAGGCCATAAAAAATCTTTGGAACTAAGTAACCTTATTGCAACGCCTAGCAATAAGGTAACTTTAAGGTTTAATTTTCTTTTCTTTTCCGTTACCAGATTAAGATAATCAAATTTTTTCTAGTAGTAAGAAAAATAAATACTGTGTCATCTGTTAACTACAGTTCGCACCCTCTCTATCTCTCTCTCCCTCTTGCTCTTATATCGCAATAGAAGAGCTGTAGTTGCGATGTCGATAGAATGACCTATGAATAGGTCATCGGCATGGGCGTAGCGAGGTACGGGCAGGGAGGGGCAGCTGCCCCCCCTTAGAAGTGCGGTCGTTCGCTAGTAAACTGTAATTCTGACGAGCTTCATAACTTGCGACACTTCTTATAAGAGTTAAGAAACTAACAAGCTTGAAGGCTGGCTTGTGAAATCCAACTATACGTGATGTGATCTCTAATATAATTTTTTTACATCATTTCTTACTTTAAAAAATGTCACTTATAACGACAGGGTAGCGTACTTTTTTTTGTTCTAGAAAAATGAATCATAAAACGTTTTGTGAAAACCCAAAAGAACTTTAAAAAAAGTAGTAAAGAACCCTAACTAAAATAGACATAGGAGCGGAACGGGTGGGCGGGATGCGGGGTGAGAGGGGAGGCAACTGATCAGCCAATGTTATGCGCCTTCATCGGTCGCCGCTCGCATTTATTCAAGCTATTTGTGATTAGTAGGTATACCGACACTTGGGCCAGACAGACGCCCGTCGCGACGCCTGACGTCACTATTTAGGAATCTTGGGCTACGCCTATTTTAGAGTATTGCGCATGCGTGTCATCTGTCAAAAGTCATCTGTCAAATATCACCTGTCATCTGCCACCTGTCAAATGTCAAACGTCACCGGCGCCATCTTGAATCTCTGACGTCACTATTTAGGAAACGTAGGTTAGCTATATATATTAAGGTACTGAGCATTCGTCATCTGGTGAATTAATTAAATAATTAAAAAAAAGTTCATACAGGATTCGAACCAGGTATAAGGCCCGTGAGGTAGCATCTCGTTCCAGCGCCTAACCCATTCGGCCACGAAGGTATATTAAAAATAAATGATAAATAGTTGTAAACATAATAAAAATAATACAAAAGGACCAACAGGATTCGAGTCGTCCTATTGCTTCAAAGTCCAGTACGCTACCCCTGAGCTATGAGAGAATATTATTTATTGTTGTGAATTAGATGTATAGTAGATGATAATTAGGAATTAAATAAAAAGTCTATGCAGGATTTGAACCAGAAGGCACATCGTCTTGTCCTAACGGCCACCGAGGATATTAAAGGTTATTATATAGAAAAAAAAAAAGGCGGCTGCCACTTGTTATATGTCTGACGTAATTAAATATTTAGGAATCTTGTGCGACGTGTTATTTAGGGTGTGGTCAATCTGTCAAGTGTCACCGTCAACCTCGAAGACACTTATTATTATTATATAACCAAATAGGCATTTTCAAACTGTATAAAGCCGGTTCTCAGCTAAAAGCTACCTGTTTTGTAAGCAGGGATTACCACTTCGCTCCATGACTCTAAAATCCTTAATAAGGACGTTTGAAACCTAGACTATAGTGGGGAGAACTAATCAGTATTGTTTCGAACATTAAAGGAGTGTCACATGATTCATTTATCAGCAAGTACAGGTCCATACGCATCGATCAACAGGTTTAACAGTATGTATCAGATTCAAACAGTAGTCAATCGGTACACACATTCGGCGAATCTAAAAGATAAACATGTCTAAAATATTTAACCGTTTAAATGGCACAACCGGTATACATCCCCATTATGTTTAAAACGACCAGTATAGTACCTATTTAAATAAATAGTCATTTGACAAAACAACTTAGAAAATACCATTGTGTTGAAGCTATACATTAAAAAATTCAGCTTATTTAAACAACACCCAGTATAGCTTTACATACTCTTGTATACAGCCAGGATGTTTAACTGAATAACATAGTTATTTATATTAATGTTATAATACCAACGAATTTAAAATATAATAACACCCTGTATATTGCATTAAAACATCAAGCCCATTTAACGCCTTCTAAATAGCATCTTGTTAAAGAGTCTGTCACTTGGCAAACGTCAAACCTAACATGTATGGCCCACGACTAATCACCGGCTCTGTGGGACGTAGAGTCTTATAATTATATAATAATATATGGTGGTATACAGAATATTTTTAAAAAGAATACTTAATACATTTAGCTCGAGTTGCTGATAAGTCTCACTTGCATACCTAAATCGTATCTAATGCGTATCTAATATGAATTAATTATAATTCAACTAACCAAGCATCTAAAATATACGTTCAGTATAGTACCTATTTAAATAAATAGTCATTTGACAAAACAACTTAGAAAATACCAATATGTTAAAGATGTATTTTTAAAAATCAATATGGTACAACCTGTATAATTTTTATATCTTTTGTTAAAATATATGTTTAAAACACTCAGTATAGTACCTATTTAAATGAATAATTAAATAGTAATTTGCCAAAAACAACTTAAATAATGCCATGTGTGTTAAAGACATATATAATACACTAAAAATTTCAGCCTATTTTTTAAATGTCACCTGTCAAATGTCAAACGGCATCTGTCACCTGTCATATGTCAAAAACCACGTGACTTGGAAAATGGCCATTACGCGTAGGATACTTGTGCTAAGACCTAATATTGATTTGCGCAAACGCGAAAATTTTAGGTTATGCCGTTCGGACGCTATCGACTAAAATCGTTTTTAACCCTGATGATGAGTCTAAGAGCGCGGTTTAAATTTTTTAAAATTAGCGAAACGTCGTACCCATCGAATAGCGAAAACCGCATGACGCTATCTTTAGCCGTAAAGACGCTACAGCTGTTTAAAAATCGTCGAAATTCATCAATTAGCGATTAGGACGGAAAATAGCAAAGTCTTAATTAAAAACATTTATATAATTTAACAACTTAACTTATACAGCGTTTTAACTAAGATTAAAGTACAAACTATAGATTTAAAAATTATTTTAAGTAAATCATTAGTAGTTTAATTTAAGGAAGTATACGTTTCAATAAATATTTAGACAAATCATTAGTATTAGAATTTTAACGGTAAACATGTAATACAAGAGTTACGGAATAGATGTTTCACTAATTGTTTGAAACAATCATTTAGTAAGTTTATTACATTATTACGACTTAGCCATCAGCGATTAAAGGTATGAGGTCAGAAGCGCTTTGTTTAACTGTATATTTTGAAAAATAAATAAACAAGATGCAATCATACAAAATTTTTATCTCTCTACCATAAATGCGCTTTCAACTCACAGAATATTACGAGTATTAATTTTCATTAAATAAATGCAATGGGAAATTAGAAGTTTATTCGCTTATTTCCAAATAACAGCACTGTTTTTTAAATAACAGCCCTGTTTTTCCAAATAACAGTCCCGTATTTTCAAATAACAGCCCTGTTTTTCCAAATAACAGCCCTGTATTTTTAAATAACAGCCCTGTATTTTTAAATAACAGCACTGTTTTTTAAATAACAGCACTGTATTTCCAAATAACAGCCCTGTTTTTTAAATAACAGCCCTGTATTATCAAATAACAGCCCTGTATTTTTAAATAACAGCCCTGTATTTTTAAATAACAGCACTGTATTTCCAAATAACAGCCCTGTATTCTCAAATAACAGCCCTGTATTTTCAAATAACAGCACTGTATTTTCAAATAACAGCACTGTATTTCCAAATTACAGCCCTGTTTTTCCAAATAACAGCCCTGTATTTTCAAATAACAGCACTGTATTTTCAAATAACAGCCCTGTATTTTCAAATAACAGCATTGTATTTTCAAATAACAGCACTGTATTTTCAAATAACAGCCTTGTATTTTCAAATAACAGCACTGTATTTTCAAATAACAGCCCCGTTTTTCCAAATAACAGCACTGTATTTCCAAATAACAGCACTGTTTTTTAAATAACGGCACTGTATTTCCAAATAAAGCACTGTATTTTAAATAATGGCCCTGTATTTCCAAATAACCGCACCGTTTTTCAAATAACAGCACGGTAAGTTTTGGTTAGTTAGTAGTTTAGAGGTAAATTTATTTACCTCTAAACTAAATACAGGGCTGTTATTTAAAAATACAGGGCTGTTATTTGAAATACAGGGCTGTTATTTAAAACGGGCTGTTTTTGTACATGCTGTTATTTAAAAAACAGTGCTGTTATTTAAAATACAGGGCTGTTATTTAAAAATACAGGGCTTTTATTTGGAAAAACAGGGCTGTTATTAAAAATACGGGACTTTTTTGGGAAAAACAGGGCTGTTATTTAAAAAGTTGTTATTTGGAAATAAGCAAATAAACTTCTAATTTCCCATTGCATTATTTAATGAAAATTTATTTAATATTCTGTGAGTTGAAACGCATTTTTTGGAGAGATAAAATTTGTATGATTGCATCTTGTTTATTTATTTTTCAAAATTCCCAGTTAAACAAACCCCTTGATAACCCTTTTCGTTTGGGGCTAAGTCGTTTTAATAATAAACTTACTAATGATTTTTCAACAATTATGAACATTATTCCGTAACTCTTGATTACATGTTTACCGTTAAAATTCTAATACTAATGATTTGTCTAAATATTTATTGAAACGTATACTTCCAAATTAAACTACTAATGATTTACAAAAAAATTTTTTAAATCTATAGTTTTACTTTAATCTTAGTTAAAACGCTGTATAAGTTAAGTTGTTAAATATATAAATGTTTATTAAGACTTGCTATTTTCCGTCCTATCGCTAATTGATGAATTTCGACGTTTTTTAAACAGCTGTAGCGTCTTTTATTAAGATAGCGTATCGGTATTTTCGTGGGTGACGTTTCGCTAATTTAAAATTTAAACCGCTTTAATCATAAAGGGGTTAAAACGATTTTAATCGTCCGAACGTAACCTAAAATTTTCGCGTTAAATCAATATTAAGTTAGCAAGTATCCTAGCGAATCCTTTTTCCCAAGTCAGTGGTTTGAATATGACAGACAGATGCCGTGATATTTGACAGATTAAATAGGCTGATTAGATTAATATGTCTTTAACACACAGGGCATATTTAAGTTGTTTTTGGCAAATTACTATTTAATTATTCATTTAAATAGGTCTATATGGTGTTTAAACATATATTTTAACAAAGATATAAAATTATACGGTTTACCATATTGATTTTAAAAATACATCTTTTAACATATTAGTATTTTCTAGTTGTTTTGTAAAATGACTATTTATTTAAATAGTACATACTGAACGTATATTTTAGATGCTTGGTAGTTAATTATAATAATTCATATTAGATACGCATTATAGGGATTTAGTAGCAAGTGAGATACAGCAACTCGAGTAAATGTTTTAAATTCTTTTAAAAAAATATTCTGTATACCACCATATTTTTATAATTAAGACTCTACGTCCACAGAGCATGAGGTACCCATGTTAGTTACGTTTGCAAGTGACAAAACTCTTTAAAAAGATGTATTTAGAAGGCGTTAAATGGGCGATGTTTAATGCAAATACGGGTGTTATTATATTTTAAAATTCGTTGTATTATAACATTAATATAATAACATGTTATTCAGTTAAAATCCCTGTATACAAGAGTATGTAAAGCTATAATGGTGTTGTTTAAATAAGCTGAATTTTAATGTATAGCTTCAACCTTTGGGATTTTTTTAAATTGTTTTGTCAAAAGACTATTTATTTAAATAGGTACTATACTGGTCGTTTTTAAAAATAATGAGATACCGGTTAGCCATTAAACGGTTAAATATTTTAGACATGTTTATCTTTGGGTCGCCAATGTTGTGATTTACTACTGTTTGAATCTGATACATACTGTTAAACCTGGGTCGATGCGTATGGACCTGTCTTGTGATAAATAATCATGTGAACCTTTAATGTTCGGAACAATCGTATTCCCCACTATGTCTAGGTTTCAAACGTCCTTATTAAGGATTTTAGAGTCGTGAGCGAGTGGTAATCCTGCTCAAACAGGTAGCTTTTCGGCCCTATACGTTTGAAAACCAAAAATAATGGCCAGGTTGAGGTTTGACAGTTTACCACCTAAATAACCGTCACAAGTCCTAAATATTTAATTGTCAGACATATAACAAGTGGCAGACGCCATTTTTTTTTTTATAATAACCTTTAATATCCTCGGTGGCCTTAGGCAAGACGATGTGCCTTCTGGTTCAAATCCATGCTTTTTATTTAATCCCAATTATCTTCTCATCTAAATTCACAACAATAAATCATATTCTCTCTAGCTCTGGTATGTTGACTTTGAATAGGACATCGAATTGTTGGGCCTTTGTATTATTATTATGGTTACAACTATTTATCATTTATGTTTAATATCCTTCGTGGCCAATGGTTGGCAGTGCTACCTCAGGCCTTAACCTGGTTCGATCCTGTATGACAAATTATTTAATTCACCAGATGACGAATGCTCAGTACCTAATATTAGCTAACCTACGTTTCCTAAATAGTGACGTCAGAATTCAAGATGGGCCGGTGACGTTTGACTTTGAATTTGACGGTGGCAGATGACAGGGGACATTTGACAGATGACATTTGACAGATGACACGCATGCGCAATACTCTAAATATAAGCCCGATTCTAAATAGGGCGACGTCGCGACGGGCGTCTGTCTCCAAAAAGTCTATACCTACTGTGATTTATATATATTTTTTTAATTACTACCTCCACTACTCATGTGAAACTAATATGGTAAAAACAACGATCAAAACAAACAATATAATGTAGGGTTTTCTTTGTCTGCCTCCCCCTTATATACAATCCTGGCTACGCCCTTGGTCATCGGGACTGTATATATCTTTATTTGTTTAATATTATAATCATACACAATTCACATTAAGTATTCTGACATCATAAAGGATAATTTTTTATGTGATATTTAAAAATGCCACCATTTTTACTCCTAGTTTTTGATTATATTACATAAGCACAAGCACATTGTTCAATTTTATTTAAATTTATGAAATATAACTAACGGCGTAAGTATTTATAAAATAATTAATTTTAGGAAACCGGGCTCTTATCGACTTTAATCTATACGGTCAATTTAGAAGACATCTAAAAGCCTGTACGAATGTGAAAATTTACTATAACCTTAATTTATTATTAAACTTAAATATAAAAAATTACCTTCTTTTTTCATGCCAGCCTTGAAACATTTTCGTAAACGGCAATATCGACACTGATTCCTTTTATCTTTGTCCACTACACAATTTCTACTAAATCTGAAATAAACAAAAAAAAACGTGAATTAATTATGAGTAGTTATTAAGTGTCCGCAATTAGTAACAACAATTGAAAATCGTGTTTTCGAGCTTGATGGTAAGGTAGCTTTTTTTTAATGGAACACCCTGTATATTTTATCATCAATAAAAGAATATGTTAAATATCTTTAAAAAAACACGAAATTTAATATGTCTTTAATAGTTTCGGAAATAGTGGCATCGACATGAGTTTGATAGTAAAATAGCATTTTTTTTTAAATGGGACACCCTGTATGCATTTTTTTACTGGTAAACTTATCACCATTAAAAAGAATTTTTTAAAGCTTTAAAAAATAACACATTTAATATGTATATATTTAATAGTTTCGAAAACATTGGCGTCCCAATCTGAAGACTAATTTGTGATTTTGATTTTCATTAAACCTATTACTTTCGGCTTACAGCTGTAGCTTACCGCTGTATATATATATATATATATATATATATATATATATATATATATATATATATTATATATATATATATATATATATATATATATATATATATATATATATATATATATAATGCGAAAATTAGTTTTTATATTTGGATGCCCATACTACCAAAACTTTTAAAGATATATCTATAATATGGCGTATTTTTAAAGATCATTAATTAGTTAATAAGATCAGTTATTTATGATATAAGTGCTAAAAAGTACAATTTTAAGGGACGAATGTGAAAGTTTGCAGAATGAGCGAAGCGAGTTCTGCAACTCACATGAGTCCCTTAAAACGTACTTTTAACACAAATATCCTACAATATATTTTCTACAACCGCAATAATGCACTTAAAAATTAAATTATTCAAAAATTGGAAGGTATAGTTTTACATAACATCGCATGTAAAAATTATTGAAGTTGCCAATTATTAATCAATTCGAGGGCTTCATGCCAGAAGGGCGTATCCATTAAAACACAACTTTACAGGACAGGCGATTCAAAATTTTCAACATTTAAAATAATTCTCGTTTAAACACCTGTATACTTAATACGACTTTTGGTGTGTTTTTTTATTGATTTAGTTGTCTATAACTGAGGTTACATTTAATTAGTAGCTAGATGTTATTTATTTAAGAATTATGGTTCATACGCCCTTTTGGAATTATCAAAAATTGGCCAAACACTTAAGGGCGTATACAACAATTACAAGTTTTATGTTTTTTTAATATTGTATTTTACACCAAATTGTTATAGTTACAGCATAGGTAGGAAACATAAAACATGAAGAGAAAACTAGCTTTTCCAAAAATAACTTATTTATTGGAGGTTGCTTTCCTTTTTTTGTTTTTGAGGGCACTTCTCGATAGAGTTCTAGCTCATCGTTATCATCATCTTCTGCCGTAGGTCGTACTGTCGTATGTGCCAGTGATGAGTAAAACCCATGATACTCATCAGGAATAACTTTGCTCACACAAAGATCCTGCAAGTATTTATACTTTGCTGAAGTAATTGGAATTTTGCTTCTATACACTGGTTTTGGGACCGATTCACTTTTGGTTGAATCATCATTTAAGTTTATTTGGAGGCGAGCCTGGGCGAACTCTTATTGGTGTTACTTGAATACGCTTCCGGCTTTCTTGTGACATTCAACTCTCTATACTCTTCCCAAAACTCCGTTTTGAAAAAAAGAGAGTCCTTTTTACCTGTGATAAACTTCAAACATTTAACTTCTGTCCACTTTAATCGTGTCAAGTCTTCTGCGATGTTCTTGTTTTTACACACACTTTAATGATATATGATTTAAAGTCAAGAAATTCTTCGTAACCAAGCCGGTTTACAATATAAGGATTCCCTCCCTTTTTCTAATTTCATCACGTTGATCCACTTATTGGGCCAATAAATTTGTGCATGATTTTTCAATTGCGGCATGCATGGAATCACACTCCATGTGTGTGTGTCCCGGCTCTAGAACTTTCAGCTTTACTGATTCTAGTGTAGAATGATTCTTCATGATAAAAAACAGCATTCCCGCAACAATAGTATTCCGATTTTGCCCGGGACAACTGTCAGAATATAAGATAAGTTTGCAGGTTGTTGGCAAACTGTTGATAAACTTATGCAAACATGTTGCAATCTTGTTTGATTCTCTTTTCCTGTTGCTCTCTTCCCACACGAAGCAATGTCCTTGTTTGTTTGCAACTTCATAAACTGTGAAGTTAAACGTAGCAAATTTCTTTTTGTAGAAAACATGTTTCTTATATTCGAAAGGGCTGCACAGTACAGCTTGAAGATCAAAATTTGCTGTTACAACAGATGGATCGATTTTCCAATTCTTTATCGGCATCTTTCTCGGCATTTGCTAGGTTTTTTTGATAAATAGCATTTCATATTCTTCTCGTCTTCCTTCTTTCTTTTCTTCGTTCAGGTCAAAGTTATGACTCCAACACTGATCCTTCCTATGAGTAAAGAAGCCAATATTTTTGGCAATTAGTTTTTCCTTGTACATTGTTTTCTGTAGAGGCACCATGTTTGTTTGTTTGCAATGCTCTTTATATAACTCGTACATTTTTTCATTGTTAAGTTTTGTCTGTAGGTATTCCTTTTTGGTATCCTTACGGCACCAGTGGGTAGGAACTCTTGGAAATGAATCAATATAAGCCTCCATATGGAGGATTCTTTCAGGATGCGCTTTGTTAGGAGGAGGATGTTTGCCTCTTTTATCTGGACTTGGCACTCTATCACCTTTTATAATATCAATGCTTTAATGACTTGTGAATGGTACATCTAGTTGCCTTCTAATGCTATTATTTCATTACAGTTATGACGGATACGCCCTTCTGCTCCATCACTTTTTCAACAACACTGCATCTAACATAGTTTCAAAAGGGCGTATGTCCCATACGATCTTTTGCCGTGACAAAACTGTATCATAACAACTATTCAAATCAAATTTCATACATCGTGTCAGTTTTACCTCGTTTTATTTTTTACTTGAAATGGAAGAAAATGTTATCAGTTTTTTGTCAAAATTGTACAATTAATAGAAATGTTAGTAAATAAATAAACGGTGTCGTTACCTTTCAAAATTTACATTTCACTTGTAACACTAGTGCTTAAAAAAATTATCTTTTTAATGATATAAGTGTACTATTAAAAAATGCATACAGGGTGGGGTGTCCCATTTAAAAAATGCTATTAATGCTATTTTACTATCAAGGGCAGGATTGCATCGATCAACTTACTTCCACTTTTGGCGATAAATTATTCTTTGCCACTGGGAAATGCTGTAAAATGTCGTCGAAAATCAGTTGTTATGTTAGAAAACATTGATGCTGTACCAAGACTAATAATACAAGGTCGTCATATAACAAACTGTGAGATTATTGCCACCTTAGACATTCGTTCCCCCAGCATATACAAAATTTTGTATGATCATTTAGCCGTGAAAAACGTTTATTCCTGCTGGATTCCACAAAATCTCAAGAGATGCTAAGTTAATTAATGCAAACAAATGATAGGTATGTTATCAAGTTTAGAGTAGGACAGAGTAGGTGAGTGTAGGACTAAAAAGTGGAACTAAGTGTAAATAAGTTCCGATTTGATTTTTATACCAAACGCGTTTTAAACTTATTTTAGAATGAATGACTTTATGGTTATGATTATAAACTAACAACTTTAAGTCTTGTTGTAAACATTCATCTAACTTCACTACTTCGAGAGTTAGCGTTATTAAGTGAAAACTAGTTTACACCAGAATTAATACCAAACACCTACTCCTAAATTACACTGACGATAACAAACGGTTTATTGACAAAAAAAATGTAAAATAGAGTATTCTATTTCTGGATAACAAACAGACTTGATAAAGAAATACAATGGCGGTGCTTTAAAAGAGTGTGGATATGATTGTAACAGGTAACGAATCGTGGATCTATGCGACTGCAAAACTAAACAGCAGTCGACTGTATGCGTGTTTAAGATAAAGCAAATATAACAAAAGTTGTTCATGCTCAACACTACGCTACGACACTTCGTAACAAATGTTCCCCTGTTTTTTCGAAAAAACTGGTCATCTGACAACAGTGCCTTTAGAGAAACGTAAAATGGTCAATTTTAAATGGTACACAACCATTTGTTTGCCTGAAGTCTTCGGTAGGGCAATGCCTGCTTTCACACATATCGTCTAAACCGACTATTTAAGCACCCAAAAAATCGAATTAATTGGTGTTAGGATGTACGAGTAAAGTTCTGATTTGGTACCAAATGACTTACTTTTGTTTAGACACGTTAAGGATAAATTGCTTGGAAAACGATTTGGTAATTGTTTACATGTGTGGCTCTACTTTGTTAGGATGTAAAACCAACATGATTTATTTTTTTTGAGTTAACATATTTTTATTTTTAAAATTTATCAAAAATAGAATAATTAAAAAAAAACAAAAATGTCAGTTTTTCGATCAAAAAAAAAAAAAAAAAATTGAAAAAATATTTGAAAAATCCAAAAATTGATATTTTTGATATATACAGTGACCGCCAGAAAGTATGCGACGTATGGAAAAAAAAATTATTATGACGTTTGGAAAAAAAACGATTTCGCAGATCAACCCTGCATCACTTAAAACCTCAAAAATAATTAAACGATCCCGATTGTCATTTGTTATTTGGCAGTAAATTTGAATTTTGTTAGGTCGTTTGACCGAAAGTTTCCTTATTTGTCAAAATATCAAAAAAAATTATAAGGATAAGTTGTTTAGAATTTAATTTTATGGCTATGTGTAAAATTTTGAGCCATTTGGATAAAAACCAAAATTTGGACATTTTTTCCATAAAAATATTTTTGTTTGAAAAATTTTTCTTTACCATTTAGATACAGGTTTTCCAGACCTAAACTAATGTTTCGGCACAATTTTTTTTACTTTGGTAAGTTAGTCCTTTTTTCCGAAAAAAATAAAAAAAATATATTTTTCGGAAACCCGAGTTGTCGCATAAGCATTTTTTAAATACCGTAACTCGGAATTTCAAATTTTAATTTTAACCGTTTAAACGATTAAATGTACTAATTAAAATAACTCTAAATAAAAAATTTGATAGATTGTTCAAATTTTGGCCTTGGTAACCACTTGCTTGTACGGATAATAAACCAAAAAACAAACAGCCGCATGTTGTTTATTTTTATTTTTTATGTATATTTAATTAACATATAAGAGTATTTTTAGACGGAAAATAAAAATAAATCTTGTTTGGTAAGCTTGGTTCACTGTGTTTACCAAATGTATATTTAATGACTTTAATTAATTAGGAGGTATTTTAAGCTTGATTGACAATTTAAAAAAAAACTTGCCAGTACTACAGACCAACTTTTTGAATCTTAAATTAAACTGACATTTTTATACCTAAATTCTGTACCTATTCTTTTTAACAAATATATTTTTTGTAAGAAAGACTGACCTTAATATTTGGCACTTGTATGAAAAAAGTGGGATAAGTAAAAAAATGTAACTTATATAAATTAAGCAAAAATTAAACTTATTATTTTAATTTTCCCTTAACACATTTTCGCCAATTGGAGAGCATTTTAATTTAAAAACTTTTCGAAATTGTTAAAATGTTTTAAAGGAAAAGTTAAATTATTTTAAGTATTATTTAATTTATATTCTTGACTTAGCCCACTTTTTCCATATTGACAACGCCTAGATGAAATCGATCAGTTAAGCACAGTTACGTTGAAATGTCCCTAAAACAATAATTTCTGTGTTTTTAATGTTTTTTATTTACGGTTTTAGGGCTCACTTTAGATCTTAGTACTTAAGAAGACTGAGATTTTTGGAAAGGAACTTGGCCCTTATTTTAAGTGTTTTTGGTGGGATCTTCTCTCTTTTTTCTTAGTACAATAAATGAAAAAAATTAGGGGGGATCTCATGCCTGTTGTTTTTCTCAGTACAGCTTGCTCTGTAGGTAAAACCTAATCGTAAGATAAAATTATTTGTTTAAAGTTTAAAACTTTCCACGAATTCTTGATGGTCGATTGGTCGATTGGTTGCCAAGATACAGGCTGCCAAAGTTGACCGACGTATCTATTAACCATAATAAATATCAACTTCTTGGACACGGTTTATGTGGATATTTTAGTAATATGATAGTTTCAGAGCAAAAACTCATTTTTTTCACTTTTTTAAACAAAAATTGTTTAAACAATTATTATTGCCCCCGGCAATTTTTAATAACTGTAAACAATTGTGATTGATTGATCCGATTTAATTTTTTTCAAAAAACGTTTAAAAGCTTAAGATCTCTACTATATGTGAAAAAAAAATCAAAGCTTTATATTCTGACTTTGCACAATTTGAAAAATTGTTCATTTTTTTAAAAGCAATCAATTTTAGAGGAAATTTGTCACAATGTTTCACCATCATATAAAGTTCTTTTTGGCCCAATATGGAGGCCTTTATATAAATCTATGGACTTCAAAAAAACATGCAAAAACTACGTTTTTTTTTCTTTTCGCTTTGTTTTTTGCTATTTGGCAATAAGGGAAATGCATTTTGTGATTTCTTTCCAATTCCATCTTATAGAAAATTTAATTGTAAAGCTTTTTTCTTTGAACAATTTTTCTCTACGACGAATATTTATAAAGTTATGAGCAAATAAATACATTCGGGCTTAAAAAATCTAGCTTTTTGGCGGCCTTTTTTATTCTGGAACACAAAGTTATGACGGCTAAGTACTAACGTAACATGGGTATCTTAAGGCTCCTTGAAGCAGAGGCCGTGAAAATACATATAAAAAGCGGCAGGTCTCCTACAACTGGTCGATGAGCAAGAGATGAAAGCTTTCTTGTAAGAATAGGCTCCTTAACAAGCAAGATGTAATTTGCCATACTAGAATATACAGATTAGAAGGGGAGAGATACTTTCTGGCTAAAAAAAGAAATCCAAGGTTATCTGAACCTGCTGTGGCTATGAAGATAATGTGCTTCTAGAGGTAGTTACTTTTTGTTCTGCAGACCTTAGAAGGTCCAAAGTAAAGGATGAGTATTAGCAACTTTTTTGTGGCAGCGAAAATGACTGTATTTAAGGTATTAAACTAGACAATATTTTTGCAGAAGAAAAACTGAATACTGAAGTGAAGGGTACATTGATAAGCAAATCTATGAATGGAACTGATGGTGGAAGAAGGAATATCGTTGATGTAAAGACGAACTAGAGTTGGCACCAGCGCAGCGCTCAGCGTTTAAAAACATAAAATCATAAAACATAAAAACATACCGTTTGGCCTATGCAAAAACCGAGAAAAGAGAAATGGGCCTATATTTATAAATCCAATAGAAGCGAGTTAATATAATTAAAAAAAGGATACGCTTGATCTGCTTGACCTAATCCCAAATATGATTTCGAACTATATATGAGGATCATATTCTACTGTTAGAAGAGACCTTAAGGATAGAATTGACAGCAAACTGTACAGCAACAGGTAGAAATAATTTCGTCTACGAAGGTTAGGAGTAAAAAAAATAAGATAAGAGTTTTCACTGATGATTTTGGCAAAGGACCAAAAAGATTTCCAGCCATTTAAGCAAGAAAGGATTTTATTTCTTATAATTGTTAAAGCAACAGAGCTTCTATGTAGTAGTCTCTATGGTCATTAATGTCACATAAATACAATGAAATGGAGTTTTTTGAAATCATTTTTGTAAGTACCACAAACGAGCACTAACAAATTAATCCTTGTTCTGCCGAACTTAATGACTCATAAGTATGAGCATTAGTATTATATTTTACAATAAGGAACAAGATTAAATCATTAATATTAGTTAATACTATTAATAAATAATCTATTTTGCCCTCTGCTTGTTTATTTCAGTCTAGTTTAGAAAAACTGATATTTCATATTAAACGAAACACTATAGAGTACCCACTATTGCATTATAAAAGAACATAGTTCAAGAAAAAAAAACTGATCCCAGTCCAAGAGCACACCTCTTCTAAGGATTTGAATATCTTAAGGAAAACGAATGGGGATTCGTTTGGCTGTAAACTATTTAAAATAAAATTCTGTTAACATTATAACTTTGTATTTGACGTAAAATAGCATTTTAAAAAGCCATTATTTAAAAAATAATATTTATTAGAATAAGATCGTACGAAAAAAAATTATATAACCAGTCGTAAAATTTTCGACGATATTTTTTTTTGTTGAAATTAATTACCTTAGAAGTTGCCTTAAGGATTTACATAATAATTAATTACAATTTTACCTTGAGACATAAGAAATTGCAATTATACACTGGATAATTGACGGCACTTATTCGATTAAAAGTATTAATTAGATGAAAAAATGTCTGTCATTAAACGTTATCAAAAAATAATTTATTATTGTTTTTTAATGTCCATTCTTAAATAGAATTTTCCCAAAACCCTGAGTATTGTTTACGAAGATATTAATAATTTATGGACCTGTCTAAAAATTAAATTATTCTCCTTAAAAATAAGCATTAAAATGAATTAGAGTCGCCAAGCGATTAAAAAAATTGATAATTTGTCGCAATGTTCTTACGATAAGAATTTTATTTCTTTTTATTAGTAAAAATATGTATATATATATATATATATATATATATATATATATATATATATATATATATATATATATATATATATATATATATATATATATATATGTTTTTTTTCATGGATAAAAAAACATTACAAACATTAAATAATTATTTTTATAGTTCCAGTATTTTTTTATGAATATATTTAAAATATATCTTACTAAATTAAATCCATAAGTATCACATAAATGTTTTTTTTTTGGTCAAAAATATCTTCCTTGTTTTTATTTTTTTTCTGAAAACAAGATGATCCCCACCGCTACATTTTTTTTTATTAATTATAAAATAGGATTAATGTAATCAAAACAATTATAACATTGGATATTGATATAAAGGTAAAGCACACTTAGCAAGAAATTATCAAATAATTAGTAGAATTACAATTTGAACTACTATGAATACTTTTCTTAATATCCTTTTTTGTGATGCACTTTAACAAAATAAAATAGAAGCTTTCACATACGATACTTAAATGCATAATGCGGGAAATAAATATTTTTGTTTAATGTAAGGGCTGTTTATTTTTACTTAATCTAGGCGCACGGTAGACCAAATTTCGGCCTGACGCAGGCAGTGTGTAAATTATACGAAAGATTTCAGCGATTTTTCCCCCCGCATTACAACTTCGTTATCCTTTACCATAAAGGTATGATATTTCGTATGTAAATTTACACAAGTATTCTAATTACCTGAGAGAAAAATTGAGAAAATTATGTCAAGTGGATTTTGAGATATTCGATTTTAAAAATCGCTCATTTTACTAGTCACTAACTGACCCACTTTTTGACTCATCAAAATTATAGAATCTTGGTTTGTAGGTGGGTTTTGGAACACAAGTAGAGAAAAAATTCTGAAAACTGTACATTTTACCCGGAACGCCCTGAAAAAAAAGTGGTAAAGTATTATTTTGGAATTTTGTATCTGATTAAAGCTGAGTTTCGAAGGTCATAATTGTCTTAGAATTTAAAATGCAGCTAGGATTTTACTCCATCCACCGAACTTGAAAAAAAGAGAAGAAAACTCATCCCACCAAGTTCAGAGCCAAAAATCTCGGCACCCCCAAGTACTGAGATGTAAAATTGTTGTAAAAAGTTCTTTCCACAATTTTATTCTCTATGATACATAAGTAAGATAACCTATCTATTATGTGTGTTAAATTAACATTTAATTTTGTTGGACAACTTCTACTACACTCTATGAGGTTTATCATAACACAACAAATGTTGTAATGATACACAACTGTGAGTTGTCCTAATTTAACACAGCCTATTACCATTGCGTCTTATGGCAAACTTCAAGATTATTTGATATTTACAGACAACAAGAATCTTCTAACCTAATATATTATAAATTGAACAAAAAAATAACATCCCAAAATTGGGACAATGTTTTAAGTGCAATAATTTAGAAAAGGCATTAAAAGTCTTCATAAATATTTATTGTTAAACTTGGTGAAACTTTAAATACCATAAATCATACTGTTTTTGAAACCGTGGATAAATTATTTACAACTTATAATGACAATACTAAAATGGCCGATGAGTTTAATTATCGAATAAATTAAATAAAAAATAACATACAAAACGCTTCCAAACATTAAACCAGTAATGACGCGTACAACTACTTAATGTTAAGACCTTAAAATAAAAAAGACAAAACGTTGACACATGGGACATCCTTCAAAAACAAGAATGTGCCGTATAAAATTGAAATTACAGCTTATTAAATTTGCCCATTTACATATTTTAACACCTTTAATGTATTAACAATTAAGATATAAAAAGAACAATGAACATTTTTGTCTGTACAAAAATTTTGCCAAAATTTTCGGAAAGCACTAACGAGATAGATTAATTAAATTATATAAGCCTTTTTATATCTCACAAACACCAATTCAGCTATTTTGACAAGGTGCGATCCAGTGACGGATGGGCCATAGGGCACATGCCCGGTGCGCCGCCGCGATTTCGATACTGCAGCGCCGGTACGTTGAAGAGAAAAACTAACTCTTTTATATAAAAATTAAATTACAAAAATTGAAAAATAGATAAGCGTACGCAAGCGGCTTGCAGGGACAGTCAAAAAACGTGCAGATAAGACGCTATTAAGCCGCTTGCTGTCGATTATCTGACCAAACGTACACTGAAAATTTATTTTTTTTTAACTGGAGCACGCCAATGGGTGTGCGCAGCACATTAACATTCGAGAGATGACGAAGAATTTCCGGACAATTCTGAAAGCCAAGACGAAGAGGAAATCAAAGATAATGATGAAGTCGATGAAGAACAAGACGATGAAATTCGTTTTCAAAAATGTACTAATTTTTGTCGCAGTTGCGTGATTTGCTGCCTTTCAGTTTTAGAACGGTACAGCTAAATATCTCGTAACGCAGTCCGTTACTCAAGTGGCCTGTGAACGCTGTTTTTTAAAACTGAAATACATCAAAAATCGTCTACGAACTACTATACGTCCAGAACTTTTATTCAGCTTTATGCTCGTGGCGGTTGAAAAAGATTCTTCATAATCTTAATGTTGAAGAGATAATCGACTGCTCGCACAAAATTCCAAGCTATTAAAAAAATTATTGCTACTTTAAATTTATTATTTCGTATGTATCTTTTTGAAAAAAAAATCTTGGTTTTCTTAGTGATATAACTATACTTTATCAAAAAAAAATTCATTTAATTTATATGCGTGAATTGAGGGGGGGGGGGAACACACATAACAACGCCACAAAACTCTTATGGCGCCGCATCACTTAAAATGCCCGGTAATAATTTTAGCGCCCATCCGTCCCTGGTGCAATCCACTGACGTAGCTAGAATTTTTAAACCTTTTTATCTAAAAAGTGAGATATGGTACCCACACCAAATATATACAAGATTCTATTGGCCCCAAGAGGAACACTTTGGTAAAAAAAAATTTATTTTAAAATTTGCGAAAAATAGTTTATTTTTGTTACCCCTCCCCCCAAAGAAAATCTAAGTTTTAAAAGCGAATACTCGATTTGTATTTTTTTCGTGAATTTGATCAAATTTAATCGTCAAATCCCAAATTATGCAAAAATAGCTGCATTTTTTTTAAGTTACAGGCATCTGAAATATTTGCATAAAAAAATTGTAGAGAAAAAAATTTAACTGGTTGTTTTTAAAAACCCATAGATATCTTTGCGAAACTGGGGATTAGACGATAGAATTTAGAAAAACAATTTTGGATTTTGGAAAATTAAGGATTTACTTTTAGAACTTAGATCTTTTCTGGAGGGGAGGGGGTTTGAAAATAAAAAACTTTTTTTCGTAAATTCCAAAATGAAAATTTTCTTCACCAAAGTATTCCCTTTGGTGTGGGTCCCACGTCTCACTTTCTGGATAAAAAACATTGACGAATGAGAAAATCATAGCTACGCCAGTGGTGCGATGTGTATCTAGATTATTTTTAATATCAATAATAAAAATACATTTATTAAGATTTTAACGCGATACGGAATTATGAATAGCATGCCGGTGGTCGACATTATTTTTCTAATATATTTTCATAGTTTGTAAAACCAAGGAGGCAACTTTATGGACGAAAAAAAATTGCATTAGAAACAAAAGGAGAAACTTGAAACTGAGTCAAAGTAGTGATATGGCTAAAGAGAACGAAATTAATAAAAATGAGATTACTGTTTGTTACCTGCACGTATATAAATGATTTTTCCTGACACTTCTTCTAAAGAAACCCTTACATCCATCGCACGATGCCGCCCCATAATGTTTTCCTGTCGCCCTGTCACCACAGATGGCACATTGTTGTTGTCCAAGCGCAGAAGTCGGAACTCCCCCGGTACCTGCGTGTGAGAGCGTTGCGGTAAGGGCTGCATTGCAAGCTGCTCCTGTGGGCCCGCAGCCACCGGTTGCCGACATAGGCGAGTCGGAGTCTGCTGGAATAAACAATCATTGGTCAAAATTCAAGATACCGGTTTATAACAAACGTATTTATTTTAGGAAGTACTATTTTGTTAAATAAAAATATCGCTTAATCTTATATAGGGTGATTCAAAAGTAAATACAAATATTTCGGCAATGCCTTCCTCTCATAAAATAACACAAAAAAGGTCGTATTAAAATGGGTCCGGAAATGCCCCGTTTTCGAGTTACGGCCCGTTAAAGAGTTGGTAATGAAAACGGTTTTTAATTAATTGCAACTAATAAAAAAATTAAATTTTGCAAATTTGTATTAAACTTTATGTAGGTAGGTAGGTAGGTAGGTTTAAAGTGAGTGGGTATAACACCCTTCCACCGCGACCGATCGGTCTATTGTGGCTCACATCTTTTTATATTTCTCCCACCAGGACCATACTCTTAATAAATCTGATGATCCCGTTGGGAGAGAGATCTTTCACCTCCCCCGGCAACAAGGTGTCATTGCCGAGGATTGCGAATCTTAGTCGTGCCATCGCTGGGCACGAACACAATATGTGTTTTGCCGATTCATCCCCCTCCATGCACATGCGGCATTCGGCGTCTTCCGCTAGGCCGATCTTGTGCCTGTGGTATTTTAATCTGCAGTGTACCTTGTACAGTCCCACTGGAGTTTTAAGGTGTACCCTTGATTGCTCCAGTAGTTTGACAGTACATTGTTGGTTCGGTGGGCTTATGAAGGCCTTCGAGTGTCTGAGACCCGGAAGTCCATGCCAGTACCGAAGATTTTCTAATTGTCTTACGTGTGCAGTGCCGATCAACCCGCGATCTAGCACACATCTCAATAGCAAATACCTCCGCTTGAAATATGGTTGCGAGAGTGCCCATACTAAAGGAAAACTCTGCCCTCGGCCTCTGTCCATATATTCCAGCTCCAACACCGTCCTTGGTTTTGGAGCCATCGGTGTACCAACAGATGTCAGCCCGGAGCAGGTCGGTCGTTTTTCGACTCCAGTCCTCCCTTTGTGGGTAGACTACACTGTAGGGCCGGTTGTAATTGGTTGCTGTAGGCATTATCTCTGAAAGTATTCCCAGTCTGTCACAGGTCAGGACATTCCTGAGGAGACTGGTGCTCTCCATATGACACGCCTGCGGTTTGTTACTGACCGCTTGATAGAGTCTGTATGTTGCCCACCTTTCCTTTCTCTCCAAGTAGATATGCAGAGGAGGCAGTCCTAGGAGGGCTTCCATGGCCGCCGTTGGTGTCGAGCGCAGCGCGCAACTTGTAGAGTTTAATGACTTAAAAAATAAATTTATATATGGTTGATAAAGGGTAGGGAGTGTTTTTTCATAATATCTTTTTTGTGCTACGTTTTTTTTATAAATTTAGGAATACAAAAACGGGAAATTTTGAGTAAGAAAAGTAATTTTTTAAAAACTATAGATCCAACTTTTTGCGAGATTGATAAAAAAATTTAATGCACAGCATAACGCTAATTGTAACCATATATTACTAACCAATTATTATTCAATAAAAAAAAAACGTAAATATAAGCAAATCTGTGAAATTTAAATAAAATTACATTTTTCTAGTAGTTGCAATAATAAAAAAACTGTTTTCATTACCACCTCTGGGCTGTAACTCGCAAGTAAGGAATTTCTGGACCCATGTTTGTAAGAACTTTTTTTTTCATGTTACTTTTGAAACACCCTGTAGATAATAAGAAAGCAATTAAATATACATATTTTAACACAGGCGACAAATAGTATATTATTTTATATGGAGAAAGAGTGTTACTTTTTAGGCGCGCTCGAGTTTAACAGCCGAACGGAGTGAGGCTGGTAATAGATAATAGATCAAGCCACGAAAAGTTACTTTTTCTCTAATAAAATATGCTGTTTTTTTTTTAAACTTCGACAAGTTAATGATGACATTTGAAGAAAAAAATGTTTTAGACTGCTATAAAAATAGCAAAAAACACACGAAAAAAAAGGCCTGAAAGTGACTAATTTTAAGCTACTATATAATTTTTTTTCGCACAGTTCAGACTGTGTAAAAAATATGGCCTACTTGATATTTTATTTATATACCGATATCTCCGCTGTAAAAGGAGGCTCCATCAAACGTTTAGTAGACCTGGATCGCGAAGCGATGATTTTCGGTTGCCGAGTTACCGTACATTTGTTTTTCATTTTTATTAACAAACATAATTCCCATTTAACGTAGTTTAAACAATGGTACGCCAAAGTACTAAAATAGTGTAGTCGTTGAAAAAGTATAGTGTACAGTCAGAGCTGTTGGTAATTGAATTAAAATTGAAAAATCGTATTTAATTACTTCTCATTAATTAGATTACTTTAATTCAATTATATTTCGGAAAAGGTAATTGTATTTAGATTATCAATTAGTAGGATAATGTAATCGTAATTGGTAATTGATTTTTACGAATCCTAAGTAATTCGATTATTTATAAAGTAATTGAATTACTTAGAAATTAATTCAATTACCTAATAATTGAATTACGACGAAAAATTCAATCACCTCGCTTTATGAAAAAATTGCCGCTTTAAATCCGGCGAACGCGCCTTCGCGCCAATTTTGTATTCTCGATTGATGCTTACCGCCACTATATTTTTTTTTTGTAAAAAAAATCGTTGATGTTTGGGGTAGGATAAAAAGAAATTTTTATTTTAGAGTCATTTAATGTTGGAGAATTGCCAAGAAAGCAATTTGAACAGTGTGACGTGCGCGTATTTAGCATTATTAGTATAAATATTTTATTTGTTAAGAGTATCATGTTTAATATATGTATGTGGTAATTAAAATAGAGTAATTGCTTAAATATTGAATTACTTTTAGTTTAAATTGATTGATTGATTGATTGAATTACTTTTAACAAACATGCTAGTAATCGTAATTTACTACCACTTAGAAGAGTAATTGGTAATTGTAATTGAATTACCTTTTAAAAGTAATTGCGACAGCTCTGTGTACAGGGTCTTTGATTATATTAACGTGGCTTCTGGAGCCTTTATTTTTAAAGACAGAAAAAAATGTTTCATATAAAAATTGTAGGTTTTTTCCATATTATCTTTTAAAATTCTCAGTAAAAAAATATTGCAATAAAAAAGTGGAAAATATAGGCAACTTTAACTTTTTTAAATGGAACACCCTGTATATTATGCGCTACAATAAAAGATCTTTTTTTCTGATTTCAAATATATATACATTGATGATATTTGGATAAACCATTTTTGAGATATTTAAGCTAAAAATATAAATAAATTTAAAAAAATCATATTAGTATCAAGAAAGCTATGAAAACAATAAAATTGTTTTAATAAATTTGACGTATTGATATTGTAAAAAGTTAAAATTTATCATTTTAACTATTAAAAGTAGTTTGTATATCTTTTTTGTCGATGGGCTATTCAGAAGAACAAAAAATCGCTATTATGCGTCTTTTTTATGGTAACAATGATAATGTGACGACAGTGCAAAGGGAATATTACTTATTATACCTTAACAAAGGGTACCATCTATAGATACTATTAAATACATAGTAAGAAAGTTTTTTGAACGAAAAAGCTTTAAATTGAAGAAAAGCACTGCAGCAGGAAATGAAAACAAAGTTTTGGATATCCTCGTTTTTTCAGGATAATTATTATACTTTTTCTATTGGACTAGCACTAACTACTTTTAATAACTTTAGAAAATCCTGAAATATCAATCTCGGATGCGGCATCTGAACTTAATAAAACAGATTATAAAATTTATTTCACCTTAAAATTTTACAAATTTTATCCTTATAAATTTATGTCCGTTCAGAATACTCCTGAACAAAACATGCAGGACCGACCTAAATATGCATTGGAAATAGCTAGGTTTATGCAGCAGGATCCAAAGTTTTTAAATAAAATTCTATTCCCCGACAAGTCTTCCTTCACTTTAGTAGGAATGTTAAATAAATAATCACAAAAATAAACATTATTGGTCGAGAGAAAACCCCTTACCAAATTCAGCAACATAACAATTTTATTGTTTCCATGGCTTTCTTGATACTAATATGAAACTTTTTTGTAATTTATTAATAATTTAACCTAAAATATCTCAAAAATGGTTCATCCAAATATCATCAATGTATATATATTTGAAATCAGAAGAAAAGGATCTTTCGTTGTAGCGCATAATATACAGGGTATTTCATTTAAAAAAGTTAAAGTTGCCTATATTTTTCCATTTTTTATTGCAATATTTTTTTACTGATAATTTCAAAAGATAATATGGAAAAAATCCTACAATTTTTATATGAAACATTTTTTTCTGTCTTCAAAGGAGGAGATATTAAATAAAAAAATATCCCGTACCGCGAATACCGTGATAAGCGATAAGTCTGTGGGATACCGAGCAAAAACGGATTATGTCGCGTTTTTAAACCTGTCTATTCGGCATCGTTCTGCTCGCTATTTCAAACGCGTGTCATTTTGTGTCCAATAGCAATTTCGGCCAAAAAATTTCTCAATTTGCTCAGTTTTTAAAAGTTGGACACAGCTCTTCGGCTCACCCTCAAAAACCAAATGAATTTAGTAAGATAATATTTAGAATTTAATAAAGTTAGGGTATGAAAATTTAAACTATCCCATAAGTTAAATATTGAGTGAGTGAGTGAGTACCCAAACCCGAGATGGCCAAAACAAGAATCTTGGTGTTGGCACTTGCTAATCATTTCTACTTTCTTTAGTTTATTATAAAACACATCATGTTTAATGATCCGATAAATGCGCCATAAAAGCGACTTATTATCACATTAATTTACTGTTATTTATTTAAAGTTTTAATATCTTCATCATCATATATTACTAAGGTCAACGAAAACTAAATTGTCAAAACATTTTTTTGTATATTATACTAGAAGAAATGACGTATTTAACAAAATGTCGACATTTTTACTACTTTTTTTATGCACATAATTTCCAAGAAACGAAGAAACTCTTGCTTATGTAAATTGTGAGTTATAACTTGTCACCTGTGTTATCTCTTGCCACACGTGCATAATTAATGAGCTCTTAATTTTTTTTTTCTCTTTTGATTGTATTTTAGGATTTATTACCATAATTGTATGGGTAATATATCTGCTTTTACAGCCACATTATTTTTTAACTATAGTTTTTATAACATAATGGAGAACTTCGTTAGTACTTTCTTTACCGTTGCTTTTTTACGTGCGACTCTAATAGATAGAAAAGTCATTTCTGTTTTCAGTATTTAAAAATTGTTAAATAAATTAAACTTTTTAATATTTTTAGCACCAACTCGTTTTTTTTTTAACCAACTAAACAGCAAAGATTTTTACTAATCGATCTAGAAAGGTATAAATAGTATATTATATTACAAGGATTAAAAGTGCATCCTTTTTTACGAGCAATTTTTGCAGTTGCGAGGCGGAGCGCAGCGCAGCCGAGCGAATGCAAAATTGCGAATAATTTATATTTATTCTCCAACCAAGTCAAAATTAATACATTTAGTTATTCAAAAGAGCTTAAATGCAATTGCTTTTAATCCTAGGATTAAAAGCAATGCTAAACAACGAGCACATTTTTATACGGTATAAGAATTGATAGCTTTTGCACCTGAAAATAGTACAAAAATGTCAACATTTTTTGACGGTTGGAAATAAACATATCTTTTATATTCTTTTGCCTCACTGCAGTTGAGCAACACTTCCAAAATGTCATTAAGCTGAAAAATGCATAAAGAAGCTTCAGTTGAATAAAATTCGGCTGTGTTATTATGAGAAGGTCTTAAGGTTGTTTGATAAAATACCAAATATAATTATAAGATATACTATCTTCCTGGTTTTTTTTTTGCCGTTATGAAGCCTAAGTTCCAGATACCCTGGGTGCAGGGTTTTTAGAAATTGGTTGATTTTTTTAAGTTTTTTTCACCGTTGTCCTAGTACCGAAATATGCAGGTATTACATTTTGACGGACGTTATACAAATAAGTACTAAATCTGAACTACCTCTTATTAACTCCTTGGTAATATCTTCCAGCCTGGACCTACAGTTTTACTTGGACTCCGAACCACACCCAACGTCACACCGTGTTCATTGGCCGCCAATCATTAAATTTTTAATCGTCCCGGATCAGCTTATTAAATCCGTTGTTACTTTTATATGGCAAATCAAAAAACTAAATCCTAAAAACAAAGTTTGCTTCTTATTCGTTTTTTAGTAAAGCAGATGATGCAGGATTGATGTGCACATGTTCTTTTTTTTAATCAGGATATTAAGAAAATGTGCGAGAATCGACGCAGAACAATTTTTAGACTAGATAATGTCGGTTCAGCCTGAAAACATATTTATTAGTAAATTAAAACTTTATATTCTAAGTACATTAGTAATTAATAATAACATAGTATTTATTAATTTAAAAAAATATATTCTTAATAATTTAAGATTTATATTAAATAAATAATAATCCATAAATCCATGTAGCGTTTAAAACTAAAATATGTTGCACACTAATACTTTACTATACCTTTATTTAGAAAAGTTGAACTTCTTGTTCTTCTTGCCACCTGAGGTAAAGAACACAATAGTGTATTGTGAAAGAAGTGAGAAAAGTTTAACATTTCTCACGAGTGAGAGGCCTGTTTTTACTATTTCATATACCAATTGAGAGCAAATTACTTTTCTCACTCAAAAGAAAAGTACTTTTTTCACTGGAGAGAAAATTACTTTCTTTAATGCTGGTGGGTTTTTCTCATTGCATGAGAAATATTTTATTTTAAAAGCTAGTAACCAGTAAGAAAAATGTTACTTTTAGTGCCACTCGTAGAAAAAAACCTTTTTCTATTTATAAATTTTCTACCATGTTATAATCCCTAGATAATTGTCCACAGAGTAAGCGTTTGTAAGCATGAGTATCATGTAAATTAAAGCAGATTTTTTATTTAAATTGAGGATCAATCACATATTGATTCGATTCTTTCTTAAAAGTTATGTGGTCAGTGAGCTGTTGTCGGTGTCAAACCAGTGTTGGCAAATAGCCATGTCGTAGAAACAATTAAATTGCCTGGTACATATTCTTGTTTGACAGTTTTAATGTAAGCGTATGTAATACATACAATACAGGGTGTTTCCCAAGTACCTATCTGAAATTTTTAAAAAGGGTAATTCCTCAGCAATTTTTATAATAAAAGGTTTATATTAACGTAAATGTCAAAAAATGCCCCTTTCCAAAATGCAGGGTGTTAAATTTATTATATGTTTTTTCGGTTTTTTAAACTTCTACAGTGTTTATTAGATAGCGTGATTTATTGATCGACGATGTTTAAACCCCGAACGTCCCACCAGGGGCGTTTTAATAATATTATTTCTTTTCCTAGAAACATATGAGGAATCCCTCTCCTAAATATTTTAGATTACTTAGGAAACATCCTGTATATTGATATCTTATCCTTTACAGCCTTTTTTTTTCTAATATCCTATTTACGAAATTTTATCGCTATGCAAAGATTTGTTCAAAAATGAATTAGTGTTTTTAAAAAATAACGGACTTCATAATAATCAAATAATAAAGCGAAAGTATTTTTTTATTTCGCCTGATACGTCTATAACGTTTTAACAGAATCATGTGATTAATTTATGCAAAACGTGATAAAATGTAAAATTATAATAATTATTAATTATTAAATATTAAGTTTATACTAATACATATGCATAGATAAAGCTTTAAGAACAATACTGTCGTAATATAAGCTGGATTGAACCTATTGTTGGAATGTACATGTGTATGTACCTGTATGCTTGATATCTGAAATCCGTATACAGTGTATAAAAATTTGATTTAAAAAAAGGGTATTATTTTACATGATATGCAGTTAGCCTACTATACTTTGTCCACGACTGTTTTGACATAAGTGCGGGGTTGCTTGTTTAAAATGCATCCCTAAGTATAATGTGGATTGTTAATTGATATTTCACTAGCTATTTCTAGTCTGTTAATTTTTAATACTTAAAAGCTTCGAAATACAATGCAAAATGTTGTTTTGTATATATAAATTAAAAGGAAATTTAACGTGAAGCTGGGTAGAAATCTTGGACTTCCATTGTTTTTTGGTCATTAATTCGGTCATTTTAAAAATGGTGATTTCTATTTTCTTTTTTAGAACCATCTATTTAAGGTTGAACAGTACGTCATCAACGTAGTGTTTTTTTGTTCTTTAGTAGTTAAGTTTCTTTTTAGATAAATAAATAATGTTTTTCATATAAGGTAAACTTTATTGATGACACTGTACACTTATTACACTTATTTAAATAGAATAACAACTCTACAATTATATGACCAAGGATTATGATTAAATAATTAAAGTAATAAATTTTATTTTAAAATCAATTTAAATTAATAAATTACTGTCTAATTGTAAACCCTTGTTTAATATTTGTTAACAAATATATATATATATATATATATATATATATATATATATATATATATATATATATATATATATATATATATATATATATATATATATATATAAATATATATATATATATATATATATATATATATATATATATATATATATATATATATATATATATATATATATATATATATATTTTTTTTTTTTTTCAAAATTTCTTAAACCATTTATTCTAATTAAGCTTGATTGTTTCTTGGGTATGAGGTTTTCTGTATAATTCAAACAACAATATTTCTTTACGTTTCGCACCTACATGGAGGGCTTTTTCAAAAGATTTTTATTGTATTTTCATGATTTTAAAATATCATCTACAAAATATATCATCAGGCATACAACTTAAAATAATAATATAGAGATATAGGACAATTTATATTTGTAAAATTATGCAGTCTAAATTATTTCATTATATTTACGTGCAATAACAATTAAATACTAACAATTACATGATAAGACATACATTTTAAAACTTAAAAACAATTTATTTTATTGTTGTTCACTTTTTATTAAATCAAAAGTACGTACCCTGAAGAAACATATTGTTGGCATCATTTATAACAGGTGATGCACTGTCGGTGCCGGAAGGATGAGTATTTAATTTGTGTTTTTATAGTAAAAAAAAATATTTAAGAAAATGTATAAATAAAACAATTTTAAAGATGCTTATGCTATGTAGACTACATAGCATAAGCATCTTTAAAATTGTTTTCATTTATACATTTTCTTAAATATTTTTTTTTACTATAAAAACACAAATTAAAATACTCATCCTTCCGGCTACCGACAGTGTGCATCACCTGTTATAAATGATGCCAACAATATGTTTCTTCAGGGTACGTACTTTTGATTTAAAAAAAGTGAACAACAATAAAATAAATTGTTTTTAAGTTTTAAAATGTATGTCTTATCATGTAATTGTTAGTATTTAATTGTTATTGCACGTAAATATAATGAAATAATTTAGACTGCATAATTTTATAAATATAAATTGTCCTATATCTCTATATTATTATTTTAAGTTGTATGCCTGATGATATATTTTTGTAGATGATATTTTTAAAATCATGAAAATATAATAAAATCTTTGAAAAAGCCCTCCATGTAGGTGCGAAACGTAAAGAAATATTGTTGTTTAAATTATACAGAAAACCTCATACCCAAGAAACAATCAAGCTTAATTATATATATATATATATATATATATATATATATATATATATATATATATATATATATATATATATATATATATATATTTTCGTTTTGATTTCTTGGTTTTAGGTCTGTCAGAATGTAAACATTATGTTTTTAGTACTTTATATTGATGACGTTTCGATCATGTTCGATCTTTTTCAAATCTAAAAGTTAGGTTTCAGAAACAAAGTTAGTATAACTAGTGTCATCCAAATAAAAAAACACAAAAAACTTACCCTAGAGCGTCATCATCTCCATAAACTCTCTTTTTTTTTGGTTTGGTTCCGTTTTAAGTATTTTTGTTTCATTATAATTGAAATTATGTCCCTTTGTCTTTTCGTGATTCGTTAAGGCTGTTGCATTTTTTTTGTCGTATTTGTGGCTTTTTAGCCTATTTTCCAAATACTGCGTTGTTTGACCGATGTATACACCGGTGCAATCTTTACACAGAATTTGATATATGATGTTACTTTTTTGTTTTTTGGAGTTTTTGTTTTAAGTCTACTAAAATTCTTTGATAAAAGGTTTGAAGCTTTGTGACAGATTTCTATATTATGTTTTTAAACAGTGGCTGAAATTTTGTGATAGGCCATTTACAAAAGGTAGAGAAAGATATATTTTTTTGTTTTTATTATTTTTTTCTGATCGTTTTTTTCCGTTGAATTATAAAATTTATGTATTCTGTTTTTAAATATTTTATTGATTAATTGATCCGGGTAGTTATTTAATTTTAGAGCATCTTTTGCTTTTTCTATTGATTTTTGTCTAAATTCGGGATCAGATAGTTGGATTGCTCGGTCTGCCAGTCCTATTATTACGGATTTTTTTGTGCAAATGAGTGGTTGGAATTGAAATTTAAGTATCGGGACGACCATGTTTTTTTTGTGTACCATTCGGTTTTTATGTTTTCTCCCATGTGGTGTAGTGTTGTGTCTAAGAAATTTATTTTGGCATTTTCTTCAATTTCAATGGTAAACTTTAAGTTTTTGTGGTATTTGTTAAATTCATCCAAAATATAATTTGATTCGTTTTTTGGGATAGAGGTGATGCAGTCATCCACATATCTGTAAAAAAATGGAACTACAAATTTTAGGTTTTTTAGTACATTTTCCTCAAGATCTTCTAAGACTAATTGTGCAACTACACTAGAGATTGATGACCCCATAGCGCAACCTTCTATTTGTTTATACAACTTATTTTCAAAAGAAAAATATGTGGAGTTTAAAGTAAATTCGATTGCATTTTTAAATTCGTGTTTGGGTATATCCGTAAATTTTTTAATTTCTGGCCATTTTTTCTCTATTATTGTTGTGGCAAGGGATATTGGGATGTTGGTATATAAGGAGACAACATCAAGGGAAATAAGAATATGGTTTTCAGGAAGTTTGACGTTTTTTATTTTTTCTTTAAATTGTTTGCACCGGTGTATACATCGGTCAAACAACGCAGTATTTGGAAAATAGGCTAAAAAGCCACAAATACGACAAAAAAAATGCAACAGCCTTAACGAATCACGAAAAGACAAAGGGACATAATTTCAAATATAATGAAACAAAAATACTTAAAACGGAACCAAACCAAAAAAAAAAGAGAGTTTATGGAGATGATCGAAATCCAAAAAAACCCAAATTCCATAAACGATAAAAAAGATATCAACAATCTTAATAAAATATACATCGCCCTTCTTTAATAAAATCAGTTCATATTTTATTACTAATATAAGTAGTCCGTTCCTTGTGTTGTGTTGTTAAAAATGTAAATATACACATATTTGTTGATTAATGTTCACTATTATTTTGACGCTCTAGGGTAAGTTTTTTTGTGTTTTTTTATTTGGATGACACTAGTTATACTAACTTTGTTTCTGAAACCTAACTTTTAGATTTGAAAAAGATCGAACATGATCGAAACGTCATCAATATAAAGTACTAAAAACAGACCTAAAACCAAGAAATCAAAACGAAAAAATATATATTATTATAAAAAAAGGTCAAAGAAAACTAGAATCTCAAATATATATATATATATATATATATATATATATATATATATATATATATATATATATATATATATATATATATTTATATATATTTGTAACAAATATTAAACAAGGGTTTACAATTAGAAGTAATTTATTAATTTAAATTGATTTTAAAATAAAATTTATTACTTTAATTATTTAATCATAATCCTTGGTCATATAATTGTAGAGTTGTTATTCTATTTAAATAAGTGTAATAAGTGTACAGTGTCATCAATAAAGTTTACCTCATATGAAAAACATTATTTATTTATCCAAAAAGAAACTTAACTATTAAAGAACAAAAAAACACTACGTTGATGACGTACTGTTCAACCTTAAATAGATGGTTCTAAAAAAGAAAATAGAAATCACCATTTTTAAAATGACCGAATTAATGACCAAAAAACAATGGAAGTCCAAGATTTCTACCCAGCTTCACGTTAAATTTCCTTTTAATTTATATATACAAAACAACATTTTGCATTGTATTTCGAAGCTTTTAAATATTAAAAATTAACAGACTGGAAATAGCTAGTGAAATATCAATTAACAATCCACATTATACTTAGGGATGCATTTTAAACAAGCAACCCCGCACTTATGTCAAAACAGTCGTGGAAAAAGTATAGTAGGCTAACTGCATATCATGTAAAATAATACCCTTTTTTTAAATCAAATTTTTATACACTGTATACGGATTTCAGATATCAAGCATACAGGTACATACACATGTACATTCCAACAATAGGTTCAATCCAGCTTATATTACGACAGTATTGTTCTTAAAGCTTTATCTATGCATATGTATTAGTATAAACTTAATATTTAATAATTAATAATTATTATAATTTTACATTTTATCACGTTTTGCATAAATTAATCACATGATTCTGTTAAAACGTTATAGACGTATCAGGCGAAATAAAAAAATACTTTCGCTTTATTATTTGATTATTATGAAGTCCGTTATTTTTAAAAACACTAATTCATTTTTGAACAAATCTTTGCATAGCGATAAAATTTCGTAAATAGGATATTAGAAAAAAAGGCTGTAAAGGATAAGATATCAATATACAGGATGTTTCCTAAGTAATCTAAAATATTTAGGAGAGGGATTCCTCATATGTTTCTAGGAAAAGAAATAATATTATTAAAACGCCCCTGATGGGACGATCGGGGTTTAAACATCGTCGATCAATAAATCACGCTATCTAATAAACACTGTAGACGTTTAAAAAACCGAAAAAAAATATAATAAATTTAACACCCTGCATTTTGGAAAGGGGCATTTTTTGACATTTACGTTAATATAAACCTTTTATTATAAAAATTGCTGAGGAATTACCCTTTTTAAAAATTTCAGATAGGTACTTGGGAAACACCCTGTATTGTATGTATTACATACGCTTACATTAAAACTGTCAAACAAGAATATGTACCAGGCAATTTAATTGTTTCTACGAATGGCTATTTGCCAACACTGGTTTGACACCGGCAACAGCTCACTGACCACATAACTTTTAAGAAAGAATCGAATCAATATGTGATTGATCCTCAATTTAAATAAAAAATCTGCTTTAATTTACATGATACTCATGCTTACAAACGCTTACTCTGTGGACAATTATCTAGGGATTATAACATGGTAGAAAATTTATAAATAGAAAAAGGTTTTTCTACGACTGGCACTAAAAGTAACATTTTTCTTACTGGTTACTAGCTTTTAAAATAAAATATTTCTCATGCAATGAGAAAAACCCACCAGCATTAAAGAAAGTAATTTTCTCTCCAGTGAAAAAAGTACTTTTCTTTTGAGTGAGAAAAGTAATTTGCTCTCAATTGGTATATGAAATAGTAAAAACAGGCCTCTCACTCGTGAGAAATGTTAAACTTTTCTCACTTCTTTCACAATACACTATTGTGTTCTTTACCTCAGGTGGCAAGAAGAACAAGAAGTTCAACTTTTCTAAATAAAGGTATAGTAAAGTATTAGTGTGCAACATATTTTAGTTTTAAACACTACATGGATTTATGGATTATTATTTATTTAATATAAATCTTAAATTATTAAGAATATATTTTTTTAAATTAATAAATACTATGCTATTATTAATTACTAATGTACTTAGAATATAAAGTTTTAATTTACTAATAAATATGTTTTCAGGCTGAACCGACATTACCTAGTCTAAAAATTGTTCTGCGTCGATTCTCGCACATTTTCTTAATATCCTGATTAAAAAAAGAACATGTGCACATCAATCCTGCATCATCTGCTTTACTAAAAAACGAATAAGAAGCAAACTTTGTTTTTAGGATTTAGTTTTTTGATTTGCCATATAAAAGTAACAACGGATTTAATAAGCTGATCCGGGACGATTAAAATTTAATGATTGGGCCAATGAACACGGTGTGACGTTGGGTGTGGTTCGGAGTCCAAGTAAAACTGTAGGTCCAGGCTGGAAGATATTACCAAGGAGTTAATAAGAGGTAGTTCAGATTTAGTACTTATTTGTATAACGTCCGTCAAAATGTAATACCTGCATATTTCGGTACTAGGACAACGGTGAAAAAAACTTAAAAAAATCAACCAATTTCTAAAAACCCTGCACCCAGGGTATCTGGAACTTAGGCTTCATAAAGGCAAAAAAAAACCAGGAAGATAGTATATCTTATAATTATATTTGGTATTTTATCAAACAACCTTAAGACCTTCTCATAATAACACAGCCGAATTTTATTCAACTGAAGCTTCTTTATGCATTTTTCAGCTTAATGACATTTTGGAAGTGTTGCTCAACTGCAGTGAGGCAAAAGAATATAAAAGATATGTTTATTTCCAACCGTCAAAAAATGTTGACATTTTTGTACTATTTTCAGGTGCAAAAGCTATCAATTCTTATACCGTATAAAAATGTGCTCGTTGTTTAGCATTGCTTTTAATCCTAGGATTAAAAGCAATTGCATTTAAGCTCTTTTGAATAACTAAATGTATTAATTTTGACTTGGTTGGAGAATAAATATAAATTATTCGCAATTTTGCATTCGCTCGGCTGCGCTACGCTCCGCCTCGCAACTGCAAAAATTGCTCGTAAAAAAGGATGCACTTTTAATCCTTGTAATATAATATACTATTTATACCTTTCTAGATCGATTAGTAAAAATCTTTGCTGTTTAGTTGGTTAAAAAAAAAAACGAGTTGGTGCTAAAAATATTAAAAAGTTTAATTTATTTAACAATTTTTAAATACTGAAAACAGAAATGACTTTTCTATCTATTAGAGTCGCACGTAAAAAAGCAACGGTAAAGAAAGTACTAACGAAGTTCTCCATTATGTTATAAAAACCATAGTTAAAAAATAATGTGGCTGTAAAAGCAGATATATTACCCATACAATTATGGTAATAAATCCTAAAATACAATCAAAATAGAAAAAAAAAATTTAAGAGCTCATTAATTATGCACGTGTGGCAAGAGATAACACAGGTGACAAGTTATAACTCACAATTTACATAAGCAAGAGTTTCTTCGTTTCTTGGAAATTATGTGCATAAAAAAGGTAGTAAAAATGTCGACATTTTGTTAAATACGTCATTTCTTCTAATATAATATACAAAAAAAATGTTTTGACAATTTAGTTTTCGTTGACCTTAGTAATATATAATGATGAAGATATTAAAACTTTAAATAAATAACAGTAAATTAATGTGATAATAAGTCGCTTTTATGGCGCATTTATCGGATCATTAAACATGATGTGTTTTATAATAAACTAAAGAAAGAAAGAAACGTAAGAAAGTAGAAATGATTAGCAAGTGCCAACACCAAGATTCTTGTTTTGGCCATCTCGGGTTTGGGTACTCACTCACTCACTCACTATTTAACTTATGGGATAGTTTAAATTTTCATACCCTAACTTTACTAAATTCTAAATATTATCTTACTAAATTCATTTGGTTTTTGAGGGTGAGCCGAAGAGCTGTGTCCAACTTTTAAAAACTGAGCAAATTGAGAAATTTTATGGCCGAAATTGCTATTGGACACAAAATGACACGCGTTTGAAATAGTGAGCAGAACGATGCCGAATAGACAGGTTTAAAAACGCGACATAATCCGTTTTTGCTCGGTATCCCACAGACTTATCGCTTATCACGGTATTCGCGGTACGGGATATTTTTTTATTTAATATCTCCTGACTTATTGCGTTCTTGTCGGCGAGTTTTTTAAGAACAATATTTAAAAGTATTTTCTTTCAGATGAAGTAGGTATCTCAATTTCGCTAAAAATTGACTTAGCCCGTTTTTCCTCTGTGCCATTCATATAGATTTGAAAAAATATTTAAAATTAAAGATAATACTTAAAGAAAATTCATAGTTTTTTTAAATCTTCTTCTGGAGGCTTTCATCATCAATTTATTACATTACAGAATTTATATGACATAAAAGCTTCTTAAGAGATTAACCTATTTTATAAAAAAAAACAAAAACATATATTTTGCTTATGTCAAGATCAAGTTACCTATTGTTTTGTTGTTTATTTACACGGGTAAGTCTTGTGACAAGATTTTATATTATATAAATTGTGTAAAGTAATAAACTGATGGGTTTGATTTAATTTAAAATTTATTTTCTTTTTTTTAGAGCATATAAATAAAAGTTTGTTTCAAAAATGTTTTTTACTACTAATTTCTTAGTTATTGCTGGACATGTTTCTAAGTCTGTTTACCACCAAACTATCCGTAACCTTTGCCGAGTTATAAGTCATTAAAATTGATATGGCGGCAATCTTGTTTTCCGCCATTTTAAGTTTTTTCCCATTCAACCAAGTCCGCCATCTTGTATATATAGTGACGGCATTTTATTTTTCGTATTCTTTTCATCAAACCCTTTCATTTGATATCCATTTCATGGGAGTGCAATATCTACTCCGCCATCTTGCGCGGTCCGCCATATTGGATGTAGGACGAAGTCACTTAACCAAGCATGTAGTGCCATCCAAAGTAAATGTGTATGTAAATTTTAGCTCAATCGGTTAAGCTGCTTTAAAATTTAGCCGCAATATTTGGTAAAATTTTACTTTACGGACACCACGCCGATTTTCATGAATTTTTGCTTACGGGGGTTTTTTGGGGCGCTGATCACGAATCTAAAATTAGTTTTTTCCGGCAACCTCTGGTTTTTGAGTTATAAGGCCTCCAAGGGGACTAAACTCAAAATTAACATTTTTCCAAAATTCCTCCTTCTTGAAACTAATTACCACCAAAATGGAACATACACTGATTGGGTACTTATATATTAAACGAATACACTAAAATTTACACAAGTTTATTGCTTATTTTTAGTAAAAAACACCTCAAATAAATCCAGTTTTTTATATCTTGACAACTAAATTATAATTAGGCAACCAGTTATACATCACATATCTTCTTACAAGGTACAGAAAAGTGGATTTATTTAAGATAATTTTTACTTAAAATTGACAATAAATTATTGTAAATTTCAATGTATTTGTTTAATATATAAACGCCTAATTAGTGTATGTTCCCATTTGTTGGTAATCAGTTTCAAGAAGGGAGAATTTTGAGGTTAGTTTACTTGGAGGCCTTATAACTCAAAAACCAGAGGTTGCCGGAGAAAACTAATTTTAGATTCGTGATCAGCGCCCCAAAAAACCCCCGTATGCAAAAATTCATGAAAATCGGTGTGGTGTCCGTAAAGTAAAATTTTACCCAATATTTGACTTGAACAAACATACTAACATTGCAAGTTAAATAAATAAAATGATCTACCTTTTTAAAAGTATTTCTGTACACGCTATGACGTCGACACTAGTACGAATATCAGAAATGTTCCGATTTTGAACCTAATAGGTACATGGAAGCATTTAGGGCATTGTGATATGAAAAATGTATTTGTCAAAATATGCGCTCTTTTCGAAATGACATACTCAATTGATTTTTTAGTTTACAACTAGGTAGTACACGTGTCGAATATGACATCCATGTAGTGTCAGTATCTGTTCATGTCACAGTTACAATAACAGTGAAAACTCCTCTATAGACGTGAGAAAAGTTAGTAATATGATACTCTCAAACAATTTAATTCTGCTGGGTATCTTGCAGATCTTTAAAAATCGTTCCGTTTTCTATTTTAAGTGCTTATTTTTTAAGCAAAAAGTGTACCAAATAAAACGTTGAAGACCTGATGGTACAATTTCGTTCTTTTATGCAAAATTTTTGAGAACATTAAAAAATTTCTTCAAAAAAATATATATATATATGTAGAGATTTCAGATCAAGTCGCAAAAATTGACAAATGGCCTTTTACTCTCTAAATTTTGGTAAGAAAAAAAAACAACTCTGTGCTGTGCGTGTTTTGGTAATAAACTATTTAAATGTCTATTGGATGACTTAACAGTGACGTCTTTTGGATGTGTCTTACTTACGTCACTTGGGCGTCTACGAGCGAATATCATGTCGTTTAATACACGTCAATAAAACGCCAGGCTGCTTAAACCACATATAATATGTTCTTCCATGGACATAACATTACTTAAATAACTTTATATTTCATACTATTAAGAATAAGAATTTGACTTAACATTTTTTACTATAAATTCCATATATTTATTCTTTTACCTGACCCTATTTAGATGGCCATTTTATAATTAACTTAAACTTCCATATAAAAAACACATGCAATTTTTATGACTTTAACTTGATTATACTACTTAACGCAAATGACTAAAACATGTTAACTAACTGATCAATTAAAAGCTTTTTTCTTTCGATTAAAATTTTCCTCAATATATTTTTATTAAGTTGATAATTTGACTTGTGAAGGTTGTTGTTGCAACAGCTAATTACAAATATATTGAAATTAATAAAATTGGTCTAGAACATACCATTTACGATGTTTTCTTACAAACTTGCCACGTAAAACCAGTAGAACATAAATAATATACTCATTATACAGGGTGTCCCAAAAAAATATCCACCATTCAATAGACTCTACGACCAAAAATATGACGAAAATCACTTAAGTCAAAATTTCGAAAAATGTCTCCTTATGAAATTATAGCCATTTTAAATATTAAAATAGGCAATTTTCGCCAGTCAAAGATTTCACTTGGAATTATTAATTTAAATCTAGTCATCCTTGATCAAAGTCAATCCTAGGTGCCCGGATTACGATCCAATAGACTTTTGGCTCTGGGGTTATCTGAAAATACGATTTACCATGTTCTACCCATTTTGATTGTGATGATTATTTTTTACATTTATGGAGTTTTAGCACAAATTAAAAAGGAAACAATAAGCCGCATAGAAAACAATTTTTGTTTGCCTTTTGCACGCATGCATTAAACAAAATGGTGAACATTTCGAACACTTTTTAAATTTAAATGTTTTTGTTTTATTATGCGTTTGGTTAATACATTATTTAACTTTGAACGTTTTGATTTTCGAAATTGCTTCATTTTATTATTCAAGATGGCCATAATTTCATAATTTTTCGAAATTTTGATATAAGTATTTTTTCGGACTCCCTGTATATCGGGATCCTTGGAATGCCTGCTGAATATGGATTTTAGTAATTGTCTCGAAAGCTGCTTCCACTCCGATTTTAAACAAATTTGGTTACGGGGGTTCTTTTGGGGCGCTGATCACAAACATTAAAATTTTTCGGCAACGTTTCGTTTTCGAGATATTGTTGAAAATCAAACTAACCTTATTGTCACTATATCCCCCTTCTTTTTGCACACAATTTATAATAAATACACTAAATTGACACATAATATTTTTAAACACACTTTTAAAAACATTTTTTTATGTTTTTTTAGCTTTACTTTCAAACGGGGCGGCCATGTTTGCTGAATAATTTCCTAGTTCATACATACTATACGGCGTTTAAAAGTGAATGTTACAATTAAATAGTTAAAAAGATATAAAATAAATACAAAAAAGGTTTTTAAAAGGTGTTTATAAAATATCGTGTGCCAATTTAGTGTGCAAATCAAGAATTCTGTGCAAAAAGAAGAAATAGTGAAAATGAGGTTAGTTTGATTTTCAACTGACATGATGAATATCTCAAAAACGAAACATTCGCGAATCCCAAGTAATTCAATTACTTAGAAAGTAATTCGATTACTTTTAAAGTAATTGAATTACTTAGAAATTAATTCAATTACCTAATAAATAATTGAATTACTACGAAAAATTCAATTACCTTTCTTTTTTCCGCGCCGGTTTAGTATTAATTTATGATTGATGCTTACATCCACCGTTTTTATACTTTTTTTTTGTGAAAAATTCTGTTGATGTTTGGGGCAGGATAAAAAGACATTTTTATTTTAGAGTCATTTAATGTTGAACTTGCCGAGAAAGCAGTTTGAATATGTGGCGTGCCCGTATGATGCATATTAGTATCAATATTTTATTTGTTAAATGTATCGTGTTTAATATATGTGGCAATTTAAATAGAGTAATTGCTAAAAGATTCAATAACTCTTAGTTTTAATTGATAATTGAATTAATTTTAACAAACATGCTAGTAATTGGTAATCGTAATTTACTACTATTTAGAGAAGTAATTGGTTATTGTAATTGAATTACTTTTTTAAAGTAATTGCAACGGCTCTGTTTGAAGACTTGTCGAAAAATCATTTTATAAGGATATATAGGCTTAATAAAGCAATGGCTATGACAATCTTACCAAAACTTTTTTTAATCCATATAACTAAAGTACAAAATACAAAAAAAAACAGAAATTTTAAAAAATCAAATTTAAATGTGGTTATATTTAAATAGTTTCTTCTTCTTTGCTTCGAAAGTTGCACTCGGCTACAATTTTTATGGATTTCCCATGCTGCCTCAACTTTTCACCCAAAAACTAGTCGTATTCTCATAACGATTTAAGTCCTTGAGAATACCAATTCAAATTCAAACGAATAATTGTAGAATGGAGCCTCAGATGAGGACGTAACTCTTGGAAGGAGGGAAATATTAATATTTGGTTTCTTGGTTTTAAACCATTTATGAGTTGTGCGGTTCATAATGATAAAGTTCAAACAGTTTGTTTAAAAAATTTAAATATTTTTAATAATATACTAAAAAATGATACCACAAATTATTTAAATTATGCTTATTTTTTTAATGTGAGCGCAATATCATTTAAAACGATAATTACTAATTGGAAAATTATTTTTTTCTAGATGTCTGTCACCATATGACTCCATAATTTTTCAACAGAAGTATTAATTATTTAATAACACCTCCCTTTCCCCGTACACCCATACCTATTTATATTAAAACGACGTTGTTGTTGACCTTAAAAAAAATATAATTGTAGTTAATTACTAGAACTAGAAAAACAGACATTATGGATTTTTGGTGTAAATATTACATGTAGGTACTCTACTAATTGTGTAACGATATACAAGGTTGTTTAATAAGGTGTTGTGCCTTCAATCTCACGCAAACTACAGGAGATTCAAAAGACATTTTTACAAAAGTTACAATATTTTAAAAAATGTATAAAAGATGCTATATTTATGTACATGGTATTAATTTAAAAACATTTAAAGCAAATAACCTGAAAAATAAAATAATTAAAAAATGTAATTTGGAATCTATGTTATACTAGTAGGGGAACTAAAACGTACCACTATACTTCAGTCATGAAGGGAGTCACCCCCTGGGCGCCCTACACCTCAACTTTAAATTAAATCACATCGCCCCTTTTATGAGACCTATAAATCAAAGTATTGGTATCAATCTGCGCAAGATTTTTTTGGTAATTGTCTCAAAAGTTGTCTCCTCTCCGATTTTGGCCAAACTTGGTATTAAAATGAAAAAATATTTTTTCGGCATCGTTTCGTTTTCGAGATATTCATCATTAAAGTTAAATATCAAACTAACCTCATTTTCACTATATTTTCCCTTCTTTGTATACAATTCTTGATTTTTACACTAAAGTGGCACACAACATTATAAACACATTTTAAAACCTTGTTTTTTTTTATTTATTTTACACCGTTATTCCAATAAATTGCGAACTTTTAAGTTCAAAGGCAGCAGCCATATTTGCTGATAAAATTCCTAGTGTATACAAGGTTGCTGCCACGTTGCGGCGTGTGAAAGTGAAGGTTTGCATTTAAATGGAAAAAAGGTGTAAAATAAATATAAGAACAATTTTTTACAAGGTGTTTGAGAAATATTATGTGTCAATTTAGTGTAAAAATCAAGAATTTTGTGCAAAAAAAGAAGGAATAGTGTAAATAGGGTTAGTTTGATTTTAAACTTTGATGATGAATATCTCAAAAACGAAACGTTGCCGAAAAATATTTTTTCAGATTCGTAATCAGCGCTTCAAAAAACCCCCGTAAACCAAATATGGTCGGAGAGGAGGCAACTTTCGAGACAATTACCTTTTTTTTGTTTAATATAAAAAATGAAAAAAAATATAATTTGCGTAAAAAATCTGGATTTTACTAAAATGCTATTTTATTTGATTGGATACTTAAAAAACCTTCCATTTTGTTCTAAACAAAAGTTGACTATGTTTTTAAATTCCATTCTGACATTTTTAAACACTTGGAATACATTTGCATTCACTAATAATTCGTTGCCGTTTACATAAACATAAACGACGGGAAAAAGTGACCAAATTTGAAACTCGACAATACGTCACAAACGTTAAAATTTGACTGGTGTCATCCTTCTATGGCCGCCTAGCTGATAAATGTCATAGGGCCTTTTTTGTTCACGATGAGGGATTTAATGTTATTGTGTATGGATTTTGAATACACAGGATAGTCATAAAAAAAATTTAAATTCTTTGTTGGGCACTTCAAAATTTAAACATGCGTGATCAATTCGTGAAGGTCGAAACCCCTTCCCTAAAAAAATGCATTTTGAGAAACTAATAAAATAAATTAACATTAAAGATACCGTAACTCCTACACACTATAGATTACATACACTTGCCTGCAGTGTTACACGGAATAAAAAAACTGGGTTAAACAAGGTTAAGGTTTTCGACTTTTATTCGAAAATTCCCAAAAAAAACAACTTCTTTATGATTGCTCTATATATTCGAAATCCACACACGCTAACGTGGGCTATGATTAAGTGTATAAATAAGCAACCAAAAAACATGGTTAATTATTTTTACACTTAACCATATGCATATGCAATGGACAAGTTTTTCTCAAACTTTATAACTAAAGGTTTTTTTCGGAAGAAAGTACTTATTCAACATATGTAGATAAAACGCAGTTTTGTATTAAAATTAATTAAGCCTTACTTTGACGCCAATAAATTATTGCCAAATATAAACTTGCGTAAACAATTTATTGATAAATTTCTGCCATAACTTCCTTTGCTTAAGGTAATGTTTTTTATCCTTCACCTCTAAGGTAAATAAACTTATTTTATTATCCACTATGACTTTCCCCAGATGCGTTTGGCCTCTCTCACGGGCCTCCCAAGGGCAGTGGGTGTGGGTTCAGGGTTCAGGGAAAAAATTAGTTGATTAATAATTTCTTAACGGGACTTGCTTTCATTAGTGTTTGGATATTAATATTTTACACTTTAAAAAAATACTTCTTAGGTTAAACTCTATTTTCAATATGAAATAAATATTTTTTAAAGAAATTTCCCCCTCTTTAAAAATATTTTTCCTATTTTCGATATCGCTTATGGTTATTGAGTTATTATCAAAAAGCTGAGACCGTTTTTTTGTTTATATTTATTGATAATACCAAGTTAAAATTTTAATTTCCAGAAAAAAAATGTCTTTCTCAAAATAATATTTCACATCAAATGAGCTATCGCTCATATTTTTGCCACAATTCTGACAATTTTTCGCTAACTTTTAGAAATATTTTAAAATTGATATTTATTAGTGTAGCTTTTGATACCGCCATCTATCCATTGGTCGGGTGTCTATTGTGCCGATAAGGGGTTGGATACCAAACATTTAAAAAAAAAACACGCGTGACACTCTCGCGCCTTGGAATTTAAACTTCTTTGGTTCTGGAAATAGTTTATTTTATGCATTGCTCTATATGCATTTGGTAATGATCCTACTATGTCAGGGTTACGAAATGGTTATGATAAATTTAATTGAAGGAAATCACTCTTAAAGTTATAAAATATTTTTTTAGTTATATAGCTTCTATAACTTACTAGACCTATATTCTAGAAAATAAGTTTTTGGTATATAATTACTAAATTATACTAAAAATAATGTAGACTGTTAATCTTATAAATAAATAGAGTCTCTCCGGTAGCGTAGTGGTCAGAGTCTCGGCTCGCCGTGCCGGCGATCCGGGTTCGATTCCCCGCCGGGAAGACATATTAGGTAGTACTTAGTTATTTAAAATAACGTCCGTGGTGACACTACCGCGTTGTCTAAAAGGTGCTGTGAAATGCAATATTTGCATGTTTCAGTGCTTAGACAGCGTTGACGGAATTGGGGAAAAAGATGGGTTAAACATCAGAAAACCCGGCACTCGCGGTACTCTAGTACTTAGGAGCATATATGTATATGTCCAGCATATATTATAATATATGTATATGAAAAATTCTTCGTGAGCTGTCACAAAGTGAAAAAAAGATAATTTTAACACTTTAAATTGAGCCATTTTAATTCTGCTACACATCCACATTAAGTGTCGGGTAAGAGTGCTTGCATACGTCAGACTTTTTGTAGAGCTGATTATCGAGCCGACTGAAATTCTACACGTTTATACAAGAAACTTTTTGTAGAACTTGTGCGTTTACCGTATGAAAGAGATGAGTGGGTTTAAGTATGAAGGGTCGCCCTTTGCGCGGGGTTAGTAGCAATCGCTACGTGGTTAATCCAGCACTGCCCAAGGGTGTTAGTAGGATTGTAGCGAATATCCTAGAGAGTATATATTATTAACTTAAAGGCAAACTGTAGTGCTTGTGCAGTAAAATATAACAATGTTATAATATGATATCCGTTCTTTAAAGCCAGACTGGCATAGCAAACGGTCAAAACGACATCATAACTCTATTAGCAGCAGATATTATATTATGTAAAACTATCTAGGTACCTACGAAAAGTTTGTTTTTCTCCTTTAAAATATTTGAAATACAAAAACCTATTATTATCATCTTGACGTCCGCAAATAAGTTCTGCCTCTTTCACGGGTCTGGTCAAGAAGAGATGTAGCAAGTGCATAACAAATATCCCAGAAAATAGATCTCCATATAAAAAACATATACCTATATAGGTGCGATTTACAGCTCAGTTGCTGTTTCGTGTTGTTTGAACTTGGCCAAGTTTTGGTAAAATTCTTTTTTGCCCTGTATTAAAAAAAAATTCCTGATCGCAATACAAACAACACTATCTTCAATAAAAAGTTTTTTTTAAATCTAAGCTTAAAATACATTTCTTTAGTAGTGAAAAATATTGATAAAAGTTACAGATACCGAAAGATTTGTGTATTTTGAAATTGACTGTTTTAAAATGTATATTAATTTATAATCTTTGTTTGTTTTATACTTTATTGGCAATTTAGAAGATAATATTATAATTAGTATTTTTGTAAATAATGTAAATTTAAAAGCAATACAGACAGTAAGTTTTAACTATTTTAATCGGTACAAATGTACTATAAAAAATGCTTCAGTAGTACTTCTTTTAAATTATTAATAATTTAAAAGTAGTTCTACTTTTAATTTATTAATAAATTATTAATATCATTATGTAGCTTTTACTATAACAATTTCTTTGTTAAGCGACACGAGAAAATTTCGTATCGAGAAGTTTTCGTATAATTTTTCGAAAACTCATGGTCAAGCCGCCCACGCCAATAAGTTTTAAATGCACCTAACGTATCTTGGAAAAGTTATACCTACTTATGGCACGAAAACACCACCCCAAGCGTCAAGAAGACTAATAAATTATGTGCTGAAAAATGTTTTCTTTTACAAAAACTTGACTACACTTTTCTTATTGAATTCATTTTATTAGCCACAAAATTATTTTTTAAATCCAGAAAAGTAAAAACAGCTTTCTTCTTTTTTTAAATGACTCCGGATTACATATGGGTGCAAGACAGGAATGATGGATGCTCTGCCTGGTTCTGAACTATTGGTAATCATACAGCAATCATCGAGAAATCCTAACGGATACATTCAGATCCTCGTCAGTGATATGCGATAAGGCAGACATATTTATTTTCTGCCCCAACGGAGAATAGAAATCATGCATTCTTTGTCGAGGACAGCCCAAGAAACCACGTGTGTAACGAAAGAGATCTTTAAGAATCACCTCACAACACTAGAATCCGTCATGAATTACTAGAAAGTTACAGGAGTCCTTTTCCAGTCACGGGAGATAAAAACCAAAGCCACAATAAAAATCATTAAACATTCCCGTAGTTACATACAGCGTCCGTCAAAGAAACAGGATGATTTCCTAAATAATTTTATTGTTAAAAACGTATTTTTGTTACATTATACAGGGTGGGCATATAAGCGAGGTAAGCGGCTGTATCTCAGGACCTGTACATCTGACAACAATGGATTTTTTTTATTATTATGAAAATGGCCATGAGAAAATTCTGGAAATTATTTTCAAGTTCCATATTTCACCGCTAGAGGGCGTAACTAAATATTAAATAAGGAAAACGTATTTTTTTCCGAAAACCCATATATTAGCCTATATTTTTGATACTACTGTTAGAAAGCCTAGAAAATTCTCTATCATTTTGGATCAAGGCTCATTGGCGTACGACCGATAGTAGGGGTGGGGAAAGCTCTTGAAAGTGTAATCATTAAAATCGGTGTAAATTTTAAACCACTTATTCGATTTTAGCAAATTAAAATTTGTTTGCAAGATAAATAAGGCTGTTTTAAATATCCGTTCTCCTTATCGCTCTACAGTTCCCAATAAAAGAGCTAGAGGGCGCAATTCGTAATTATTCCAGTTTTTTTTCATTTTACTGCAAAAATTTAAATCAATCGGTATATTTAAAAAGTAGATAAAATTTGCAAAAATATTGTGAAAACCCGACGATGATATCTTTACTCGTTTTAAACTTATAGCGAATTAAAGTTTTTTTACGCGCAGAGTCAAAACTTATGTACCGCCATCTAGCGTTCGGCCCTAGAATGTCTAATTAACGTATAGTAGGCGGCAAATACAAAACAAATTTTCAAATAATATTTTTTGAAACGCAAAGTATTTATTAGATGCTTTTAATTCTTGTCAATTTGGTATCTAAATATTTTTTGCGCGATTTTTTTGGAAAATGCCTCTTACAAATGATGAAGCTGTTGATATGATTGCGGTTTTCTTCGAGTGCTTTCAAAATGCAGCAATAGCTGAAATGCAGTATGCCATTCGGTATCCAGATTGCAGAAGAGTTTTAGTCAGCCCAGATTTAGAAGGCGTCGCACTACTGGAAGAACAAAAGAAAACATTATTAATGTGTTGGCCTACGTAGAATTTAATAGGCATATTGGAACTCGGGCGTTATCTTTAGATTTTTACTAAAAGACCACAAGTAATTGCATTAGCGCACCTTTTTAATACACATTTTTAATATAATTTACTCCTTGAATAATGAAAAACAGGCATTTTTTGTCACAGATTCTGTTGACCGATGAAGCTACTTTTGTTAGCGATGGTAGAGTTAACAGGCATAATATGCGTTATTGGTCGGCTGATGATCCCCACTGGATGCGAGAAGTCCAGCACCAAGGCCGTTGGAGTGTAAACGTGTGGTGTGGCATTATCGGAACGAAAATTATTGGTCCTTTTTTTTTTGATGGCACATTACCCGGTAATATTTTTTTTGGATTTTTTGATAAATGCTTTGCCCATTTTAGTGGAAGATTTGACAATGGAAGTGAGACGGACCATGTATTTCCAATTGGACGGGTGCCCAGCATATTTTTCCCGTTTCGTGCGGGATCATATTAATAATTATTTTCAAGGGCGCTGGATCGGAAGGCGGCCAGGTCATCCGATTTAACATGCCTCGACTTTTACTTATGGGGTAGTTTAAAAGATATTGTGTACCAAACTCCACCCACAACTAGACATGATATGGAAAACAGAATCCGTGATGCCATTAATCAATTATCAGCTGCTAAAATCGAAACAGCAGTTTTATCCACCCAAAGAAAATTGGAAGGTTGTTTGGAATGTGATGGAAAGCAGTTTGAACATCTATCGAGGCATTAGGAACCTAATATGCTTGGGTTTAAAATCGGTCCTTTTCAGGACCATCATTTAAATATAAAGACAAATTCGTTAATAAATAATTATCCTAAGAAAATCACATAATCATTCTTTGATGCTGTGATCTATTAGTTTAAGTATTAATTTATTAATTATGACAACAGGATGTATCTTATTAACAGCTTGAGAAATCAACTATAATAATGTTAATTAGACATTCTAGGGCCGAACGCTAGATGGCGGTACATAAGTTTTGACTCTGCGCGTAAAAAAAAAACTTTAATTCGCTGTAAGTTTAAAACGAGCAAAGATATCGTCGGGTTTTCACAATATTTTTGCAAATTTTATCTACTTTTTAAATATGATGTCAAAAATATACCGTTCGATTTAAATTTTTGCAGTAAAATGAAAAAAACTGGAATTATTACGAATTGGGCCCTTTTATTGGGAACTGTAGAGCGATAAGGAGAACGGATATTTAAAACAGCCTTATTTATCTTGCAAACAAGTATTAATTTGCTGAAATCGAATAAGTGGTTTAAAATTTATACCGATTTTAATGATTACACTTTCAAGAGCTTTCCCCACCCCTACTATCGGTCGTACGCCAATGAGCCTTAATCCAAAATAATAGAGAATTTTCTAGGCTTTCTAACAGTATTATCAAAAATATAGGCTAATATATGGGTTTTTGGAAAAAAATACGTTTTCCTTATTTAATTTTTAGTTACGCCCTCTAGCGGTGAAATACGGAACTTGAAAATAATTTCCAGAATTTTCTCATGGCCACTTTTATAATAATAAAAAAAATTCCATTGTTTTCAGATGTACAGGTCCTGAGATACAGCCGCTTACCTCGCTTATATGCCCACCCTGTACATTAATAGGAGGTAAGAGGGTAGCCATTTAATTTACAATGTCAAAAAATATATATTTTTTGAATACCACATCCGCCAAATATCCTCCGTTAATACTTGCGCATTGTTGGAGTCAAGCCTGAAAGTTTTCCATAACTTTTTGCAGCATATCGACTGGTATTGGGATTGTCCTGGGTGGATCAGTTTCAAACACTTTTGATTTTACATATCGCAACAAAAAGAGGTTTGTTTAGACAGTTATTTCCGTTTAATGCATTAAAAATTATTTAAAACATAATTTTTTAACAATAATAATAAATTTCATTAGCAGTACGGAAATGACGATTTTCCCGTGCGCGCGTGACATATTCTCGTGCGAGGCGCAGCCGAACACGGGAAGTCATGCAAGAACGGAAAAATCCATTTCTGGACGTGTAATGAACGTTATTTTTTATTATACTTAGGTACCTGAAAACAACATAAACAAAAAACATGGCAAAAAAATATTTAAGAAAATTGCGATTATTTATTTTTAAAACAGTAAAACAAATTAACAAAAAAAATTACAAGCTAGTTAAATCTAAGAAAATTAATTTTGGACGGAACCGTTATGATTAATGATTATATTTATTGTACAATTCGTATTATTGTTGAAGCTCAACCCGTTTTGTATTTCTTTTTGTGGAACTAAAGATGTTGAAGCGGAGTGTTCGTGTATGTTTTGGTTCTCTTGATTGACCGTCACAGATTTTGTAGTTTCCAAGTTACAAGGCCTAAAAAACTTTTGGGATACTTTAATTTTTCTTTGTATGGACTCCTCTATATATCTTTTTGCTACATTGGAAGAAAGCCATCCTCCGTATCTTTTCAAAGTGAGCAAATCACCGCCGCTTTCTACCAACATGGTAGCCGAAGAACGCCTTAGCCCATGTCCGGTATATTCTTCGTGATTTTTTAATTTTAAGTATTTTGCAACAAGTTTTGGAATACCACTGATAGTATGGCACCCAACATGTTGAGCGTAACATCTTTGGTTTCGGTATGCAACAAATAATCTTCTACTCTCCATATTTTTAGGGCGGAGATCTGCGTATTTACGGTAAAGTATACAGGGATTGAATTTGCAATTTTCATTGGTAATGGTAAAACTTCTTGACCTGTGAGTTTTTCCATCTCGTAAGAACACGACAAGGAAACGCCCATTATCTTCCACATCGTCTAAACTCAAACGTATCAAATCATCTCTGCGACATGCCAAACAATAAAATTGCCATCACAAATAAAACATACTTTTGCTAGTAGATATTGTCCATCTGAAGCTTCACATAAAAATTTGGTTACTTGTTCTGATGTAAGGACCTTGGATTTCTTTGGTACATATCCTACAGCCTGTCGTTTCAAAAAAGCGATAGTTTTTGGATATTGGTTGTGAGTATTTTCTTTTATTGCGAAACAACTCTTTAACATGGAGAATCGACTCCATAAGGTGGATGACTTCATAGATTTGGCTTTTTCAGAAAAATAAACTAATAGAATATCGTCACTCACAATTTTGATTCTTTTCTGAGTCCGCCATTCGGTAAAAATGTGATATTTATGTTCATATCTCAACCTAGATTTTACTGGTAATAAATCTGCACTTACTTCTGCCGCTTGTTGTAATATAATATCGGGAATATCCGGATTTTCTTCCAAATCTGAATTCATTTTTTGAAAATGGCATACATTTTACTGACAAAAAATAAACTATGTAATTAATAAATAAATCGTTGTTATGAACAGTTTCCATGGAAGGATTTTTGTATAAGCGCACGGAAAGAGGGATCGAGAAAAAAATTCCGTGCGCTGTTCGGAAAATGTCATATTTACTGTATTTTATACACAGTTGAAAATGTAGTATTTTCAGGTAAGTATAATAAAAAAACTATTTACGAAATCTTCTCGTTTCATTGGCGGACCCTTCATTTGTGAGGCATTTAAAAGAGATTTGATAATTGATGGTCCTTGTTGGTAGGCTTCAATTTTTTTTAATGGGTATTTAGGAAAAATTAGCCATGTTGCTATAACTTTAAACTACACAGGCCTACAAAAAAAAAATAGGTGGTGTGTGCAAAGTGTCGGACCAGGATTTTCTAGAGTGTTTTTTCTGCTTAACACGAATCTGAAGTCAAAATTGGGGGTCAAACGGCAAATAATCGAGAAAAGGCGTAATTTCAGATATTAACGATTTTTTTTTAATTTAAAACGTCAATATCTAAAAAACTATAAAAGACACACGAAACTTTATAAAACATAAACAATGTATTTTTAAAAGTCCTTTAATTTAAGTTATATAACCTTTTAGTCTAACTGCAATATTTTTCGAGCTATAATCAAAAAGCCGAATTTTCAGGATTTTTTCAAGGTATACCTCTGAAAAAAATTTGAAACTTATATTTTTTTAATTTTTTCTGCAAACTTTAAGTAATTTGGGATTCAAATAAACAAAATAAATTATTTATTATTAAAAAAAAACACATTAATAAAAAAATATTTTTCCTACTTTGGACAAAAACTTTCTGTCAAAATTACATTTTCGTTCATATCTCTTTTATTATTTATCTTATTAAAAATGTTTATATTATAGCCAATTTTTAAAGCTCTGTTTTTTGTTTCATGAAATTTTTTGTATCTCTTATAGTTTATGTAGTCGTAGTCCAAACATTCCGTGGTAGCAGGTTTCTGCCGGTAAATGTACCGTGTCGGCTTTTTGGGGTTTTCTCGATTTTTGCTGTTTACCCAATTTTGACTACAGATTCGTGTTCAGCAAAAAAAAAACGCCAGAAAATCCTAGTCCGACACCCAGCACACACCACTTATTTTATTTTGGGGGTCTGTGCTATTAATATAACAACGTATTGGATTACATAATATGATCATAAAGCAAAAAAAATAACAGAATAATAAAACGAATGATTAAGTAAAACTATAGGTAAGTAAACAAAATTTTCATCAAACTAAAATTTGAGAGTTGGCAGACCAACTATTTGTGGAATCACTCTCATTTAATGCAACACTTATTTATCTCTATTTCAAAACATTTCATTGGTTATTTTTAAACTTCATATTGAAAACTTGAATTGACATTAAAAATAGCAAATAAGTTTTTCACAAGTAGGACGCTAAAATGTATTATTTAATAGTTATATTTAAATACTTTACGGTATCATTGTGTAACATTACATTTTAAGTTTTAATTTCGAGGGGTGATAAAACTCGTAAAACACTTTATCTATTATACTAGCCTTTTAGAGTACCCCTTTAGGCTGGTCAGACTAACTATTATAATCGAGTCATTTTAATTTGGGAATAACGTAAACAACAACCAATCAAGTAAAGGTGTTCTCATTCGTCAATTGGGTTCGTAACCTTGGATACTGACTTTTTGAACCAATGCGATACATTTTCATGCAGTTGTTTTTGCTTTCGTTACTCGAAGGGCCTAGATAAGGGGGGGGGGGTAATGAGGGTAAGTACTAAGTACTAAACTGAGTGAGAACTATGGTTTAAAAAATGGAAAAACGAAACAAATATCCCAGATTCTGCAATTTCAACTCTTAACGTGTGGTAAACAGTTATACCCTTATGTTCATTTAGCATTATATCTTGTATGTACTATGCCAGTGAGCGTTGCTTTCTCGGAGAGAAGTTTTTCTGCACTAAAAAAATTGAAAACGTGGTTAAGGACATCTATGAGTCAAGAACGATTAGTTGGTCTAGCGCTTTTACGTGTGAATAGAGACATACCAATAAATACAAATTCCATTGTGAACAGATTTGCAAAAATGAAAAAGACATTTGGATTTTATATTATAGTAAGTGTGTTTAATACTTGATTCCAATAAAGCGGTTTGCGTTTAAAAGTTATGTTAAACAAAAATTTGTCAATTTAAAAATAGTAATTTAGGATTAAGTTCTTCTTTGTTTCGTTCATAATGTAACAAAAAGATATTGGTACATATGTATGTATATTCTTTAATAAGTTACTTTATGTCTTAATACATGTTTGGCATGTAATTAAAGTTTGAATTAGTTAGTGCACTGTGTTATTTTTCAATTATTAATAATTTCGTAAATACAAAGCTCCTTGTTATGATAAATTATATTTAATTGTTACTATATTTTTATCTTGTATCTATACTTTGGATACCAAAAACTAAGAAACTTAACAGGCGAAAGATATATGGAAGAAAAATGATATTATTATTATTTAGTTATTTTTGTATCAAGTGGCTAAAATGATGAGCTTTTTAGGACGAATTTGTTGTTTCCGCATGAGGCGCCAGCTGAGTTCGGAATAGCAAATGAGTGCTAAGAACCTATTTTGGATGCGTGCTACAAACAATTTTTTCTGTTTAAGTTTATGAAAAATGTGTGCAAACATTATAAATGTACATATTAGCATCAATAAATACTTTGGCCATGATTTTGCCTCAATAACAACAGGATTATTTTCCAGCAAATAACTGTTTATGTAACATATTTTGTCAGGCCCTTGCGTTACTCAACGTACATAATGAGATGAATTGAATAAAATAAACCCATATAGTCAGAATTATCAGTTCCTATAAAGTTATGCAGAGTGTCCCAATCTAATAACGCATGTATTGGGATCTCAGAAACTATTAAAGATAGAAGAAACTTAAATGGAGAAAGCTTTAGACAATTTTGTTGGAAACTTAATCACGATGGCGGTAATGTAACCAGCTTTGCGTTTAAATATAATTTTTTTCGCCCTATTATGACCGCGTTGCCTTTGTGTCATTGAAAAGATAAAATAAACTGCTATAAAAATTCCTGGAACCGCTAGAGTGGTTCATATTTAGTTTTGATTAAATTAATTCTAATTCCGCCTTTTTGAATAATATTGCTACATGTTCTATTAAACCAAATAGTATTTGTTGATTTCCATTAATAATGTACAATCATTAATTAGAATACAAAGCCAGACATTAGGTTAAAGATCAAGAGTATAATGAGAATTAAAACGAAATTATAATGTAAAGTTTTTTTTACAAGTAAATTTGCATACACAGGCGCCCGAACCGCTGGGACAGTTGGTTGGTTACTCGCGCACTTTATTTATTAAACTTGCTCATCTGACGATAACGGAGTGGTAAAATTAAAATTTTCTTATATTTTCAATAACATTTTCAATGGGGTAGAAAAATTTTAGGTATTTTACATATGATGACAGCTAGTTAAAAAATAAATGGTACTTAATAAAATAATTTTGAATAAAAATACAAAAAAATATTTAAAAAACACTCATTTAGGAACATAAGTGATATAGAGTTAATGTCTTAAGCTACTTGAAACATAAGTTAAAATATTAACTTTGAAAAGATTAAACATGAAAACTCTTTATAGCTTTTTTATTATTACTAAAATAAAAAAAGATACTGGGTCTGAGTTTAGCCGGGTTTTAATGCTCACACAATCACATAGACAGCATCGCTTTCTCGATTGCCCTAAATAAAGAAGACTTATTATTAATGTTTATATTGTTTTGACATCAGTGTCTGCACTTGTGAAACATATTATACCAAAAACTCACTTACCAGACTAGCAATAAACTAGTCTTGAAAGGTTAGGTACAAAAACAATTTTAATTTAAACATATATAGGGTCACATTCTTGTCAGACAGACGACAAGTGACACTTTTGGTTTTCTTTTATTGACACTTTGTGCAACGATGCTTTTTTTTTGTAATTTAGAATCAGAAATGTCAGATAACATAACCACGACCTTAATTTTTCTGATAAAATTTCTACTTTATTATTAATGTTGTGACATTATTCTTACGATAACAGTTTATATTAAATCAGGCGGTTTATCAATGTTTTCTCGGAATACCCTAAAGATCAAATTTAACAATAGTACACTGAAATTGATTGTAGTGTTGCCTAAATTATTACAAATATCATACAGTAAATATTATGTAAAGATCAGACAAAGTTGATAACGCTCAGCCTATTTAGTGCCTCTTCTTTGTTTCCGCAATTGGTTATGCTAACTTCTTACTAAAACACAGCTTATTTAGATTGATATTCAGCATTGCCATTTTAATTTTTCGGTAATATTTCGAGCTACTTTCTTACAACTTAAATGTGAACAATACTTTCTTTTTAAAAGCCAACAATACTTAATTCACAAATTGATAAATTTAACACACTCCACGGCCGAGTGATGATCGCGTTGTTAAATTTAGCAATGGACTTAGCAATTGTTAAAAGTTAACAACGGTTTTTAATGTTTAACAAAACGTCATTGTCAGTGTTATTCAATGATTTTAGTGGCAACCTGTCAAAATTTGACATTTTGTTAAACATTCTAAACCGTTGTTAACTTTTAACAATTGCTAAGTCCATTGCTAAATTTAACAACGCGATCATCACTCGGCCGTAAAATTGCTTTAAAGTTTTCATCAGTCCGTCAACGATTTCATGGCACCACCTCATCAGATATCAAATTTTTTCAGCCGTATATGAGATTTTTCAAAAAATATACATTTAGATCAAGAGGAAATTATCTTATTTTTGACCATATCGAAAATTGTTATAAAGAAAAGTTGACCAGAACTAAAAACTAAGTCCAAATATGCAATTACATATTTTTTTTCTTTTTTTTTAGCTACAATAACAATGCAAATGAATTTTCCGTAATTCTCATTACTGATGTATGGTGTATATTTTTCTCAGCATGTCTGTTGTTATATATTTCAGCTGCTTTACGATGGGTTTTATAATAATTACCAACAAAAAATATACGCCATATATCAGTATTGAGAATTATGGAAAAATTCACTGGCAATGTTATTGTAGATAAAAAAAAATATGTTATTGGATGTAATTTTCTTTATAACAATTTTTAATATTGTCAAAAATAAAGGTAATTTACTTTTGAGCCAAATTCATATTTTTATTTTTGGACCCTGACTACGTGCCTGAAGTATTGACATTTCTTCATGAATTGCCCTGTATATAAACTTCGGTTCTACAAAATGTAATATATAAATAAATTAAATGAATAGCATTATTTTAAAAATTACAATATCTTTTAATGAGTACGTTAACATCGCGTAGGTTTTATGCCATCGACCGATTTTATGCAAATCAGATTAAGCTTTATTGGGCAAAATAAAAACAAAAAGTAAAGTTATCTCATTCTTTTCAACTTTGCCATGTCACTTTTTTCTTTTTTTAATTTTAGAAAATTCGGAATTTCAGAAATTAGAAAAATATATTAGAGCCTGAAATACTTTTATCCACTTGATTTGATTGTAGCGAAATTTTACGATATAAACGAACTCAATTCGTTTGTAAAAGTAAAAGTAATACTATAATGACTACTAATAAAGTACCCACGTCATGATCATGACATTGTTATTGTTATAAATTATGTTAAATCATCTTAACAAATGGGTATATTTTTCGAAATTTAGGAGATTCCGTACTCTATGTAAAGAGTAAAGTCTACTTTTCCTGAACTTAAAAAAATTGACTCATCTGCCAGTTTTTAGTTTACAGTTTCTAAAATAGTGTATTATATTATAAGAATTAAAAGTACATCTTTTTTTTACGAGCAAATTCCTTCAGTTGCGAGGCGGAGCGCAGCGCAGCCGAGCGAATGCAAAATTGCGAGTAAAAATAAGCACTTTTAGTCCGTATGATATAAACTATTTTTTCTCCAACCAAGTCAAAATAAAATACATTTAGTTATTCAAAAGAGCTCAAATGCAATTGCTTTTAATCCTAGGATTAAAAGTGTTGCTAAGCAACCAGCACATTTTAGTACGGTATGAGAATTAATAGCTTTTGCACCTGAAAATAGTACAAAAATGTCAACATTTTTTGACGGTTGGAGAAAAACATGTTTTTTATACACTTTTTGGTTTAAAAGCGTATGCAGTCAGTTTATTTTCGGACTTGAATGCAACAGATATTTGACCCGCTATACTGGTGGCTCAGTTAACAGAAATTAACTACCAGTTCTATTTTTTAAAAAGTGGTGTTTTTTTTATTTCATTATTTGAAGAATTTATAAGTTGGACCCTTTGAAAGTTGGAAGGCTGATCTTCCGGAAAATGATTGTTTATTAAATGCTGTTTAAACAGGCTAAAGGCGAACCCTGTCCGACAAGTAGTTTTTTTTTTAATAAGAATTGAAATATTTTGGTGTGATACTTTGGTTGACTTAGCGTATTAACTGCAATTTTATTGTCCAATTAAAATTTTGTAAAAGGATTATTACACGTTACATTTTCTTTTACAACTTTACATAACTTCGATTTCCACATAAATTTGGCAAAAAGTGAGAAAAATGACTTGAAACATTTCGCTGAACTCGCTATTATGCTCTTACGATTAGTGCAGGGTAGTGGGGGTCAAAACAAATGAGGAGAAATATAATACAACATGTTGTACAAGAAAATCTAACTATCGAACAGATTGTGGTTTTTTAAGTTCTATGCAGTATTTTTCAAAAGATGGTAGTGGTAGTTTGCTGTTGAATTTTAGGTACCAAAATAGCTTCTATATTCAGAGGTGGATTTACGCAAAGGCTGGGTAGGCTGAAGCCTAGGGCGGCAAATTTACGATTAATATTTTAAAAAATGTCATCGTAAATTTTCATTATATAATTAATGATTTTTCAGAAAAAAAAGTTTGAAGAAAAATTTTGCCTTAAATAAAACATATTTAAAAAAAAGACTTATTTCTTTTACCATTTTAATTTATATTTTGTTTTTATAGTATAAAATTTGTTTTTTTTTAAGAATTGTTATTTACTTTTCTGTATGATTTACTTTTGTTAAATTTGTTTATTAAATTTTTATAAGAATTACTAGTGAAGTTTACATTCTTTTAATGCTAAATTTTTCGTTCTGATATCCAAAAAATGTTGACATATTGGGGCGGCAAAAATATATAAGCCTATGGGCGGCAAAAAGTTAAAGCCGGCCCTGTCTATATTGCTCTGTAAACTGCTGTGATAAAAAAATAAAAAAGCATATTTTAAGTATTGGCGCTAAAAGTTGTATTAATTTTACCATTATATGCTCGATCTATGGAGGCTATTTTTTCAATAACCGTATTTCAAACTACCAAAACGGTATTTTGTTATTAAAAATTTATTTTAAGGTTGTGGACAAAAACCAAAAATTATACGCTCGTGTCTGATGATTGATGATTGAAAGATTTGTTTTTCGCGTGTCGCCAGTGACATTTTAGTAGAAGGTGGGGGAGAATTAAGGATTGCAGCTCTGCAAAAAGTGGTTGGATGCACGACAGACATGTCACTCACCATTATCACTAGAGTAGTTTTATTTTGATATTCAATCTTAATTAAATTACCCTAGTAATATATTCAGAAAAAAAATTACAAATAATACAGCTTGTCACAAGCCATTTTTAAAAGCAACGGATTTTTTTAAAAAATTACACACTGCTTTTGTTTATATTATGACATGATTTGTAAGTCGTATTGCTAATAAGTAAATACACTAATTAAAAATAAATCCCGGACTTTGGTTCGATAACTTGGCGATTCCCAGAAATGGAGCCGTTTGATAACAAGAAACTACTTATTATTATTTAGAATGATATGGATATTTATGTACGACTTATCGGCATGCGTTTCATAAATAATTAAAAAATCTAGACATAACTAGAAAATAAAAGAACATGTTACATATAATTTATAACTAACTTTTAACAGATCTAAAATTTATTACACTATTTTTGAAAAAAATATCTCAAAACTATATTTTTATGGCCACTATAGCGTGTTTTCTAAATTACGCAAGATTTTATGACTTATGACAAATATTTAGGTTTTTAAACAATCAAATTTTGATCTGTATTTCAAAACAAGATATTAGTTGTAAAAAAAAACAGCCAAAAAATGATAAACTGATACCGTAGTTTTATGACGAAAAGCATACATTAATTTTCTTCTTTAAAATCAATACTTTTTAGATGTAGAATATATGTCTCCAATATTTTAGAAAAAATGAATAATTTAATCGATCCAATTAAACATTAAATACATATTACCATTAAAAAATAGAACCTATTGTCAATCCCAGGTTACTGCAAAATATGGTAAGATCGTAAGGGGGCGTTTCAGCAAAAAAAGAACACCAAACACATAAACTTGTATAAATAAGTTTTTCCTAGCAATTTATTACAAAATGATTTAATAAAAGTTTATCTGCTAACATACTAAACTGATCTATTATCGTATCCCGTATCCAAAAATACATTCGTAAATGAGCCAATTGGCCGACGCTGTTTTTTAAATTTATTGGTTGATCAGGTTTTCAAAACAGCAATGTAGAAACACCACCGAATAAATATTTCTGAAAAAACTTGTTTTTTCTGGTTTACAAGGTATAAACCTATTATATTTATATTTAAATCATGTAACACGTTTACTTCATTGATGTAACAAAATATTTAAATAAATAAGGGAACACATTTTAAAAAAATGACACAATAAACACTAGCAAAATCTTTCATAAGTAAAAAAATAGATCAAAAATTAATCTCTGTTCTGCAAAAACCACTTAAAGATAATTCTTAAAAACATTCTAGTTTTTAAATTTTATTTTGCAGTATTAAACAAAATAGATTAAACATTATTAAATTTGTCACTTTCACCGACAAACAAGATTAAGATATTAACTAGAAAAATTTATTAAAATTGACTCTCTTAACTAATTCCAGCCACCTACAACAGACCAGTAGCATCAGTTACAATTTTTAACCCAATTTAATCTTAAGTTATTTTTAGAAGGCAATTTTTTTTTAAAATCATGTCGGTGTTTTAAAGTGTTTTTATTCTGGCATTAAAAAATGAGGTATTTAACAAAATGTTTTAAAACAGCAGCAGTACTCGTAGATATACAGTTGTTTAAAAAGTTTATCTCTAAAATTTTGAGCTAGAGTGGTGTATTGCTCTTGTGAACAGGTTAAACATGGTAAAGCGTTCAAAGATTTCAGAAATCAAATTTTAATTTAAACTGTTGGCCGCAAGAGTTATTTTTTTTTCTATTTATAAGGGAGTTTTTGGGGACGCTCTATTTAAATTTTACATTATTTTAGTATATTTAATATATATACCAAAATAAAACTGACTTTTTATTTTTTCTAACGTAAATATTTTGTAATCGACTACAGAAAATAGGAAACTAAGTTACTAATTTAATTGCTCCAAAAACAGGTCCATTTTTTCAAATAAAAAAACATAGCAAAATGTCTTTCTATGTATTACTGTTAAATATGATTATTATTTATTTTATTTATTTTGAAAATTATTTCTTTGCACTCTCAAATCGTTTTTAGTTGTTTTAATTGGAAACTGTTTTCTATTTTAGATCTGAATGTCCTTGTTTTGTTTGTATTGGAATTTATTTGTTTGTTTTTTGTGTTATTTAGATTTATTTTGACCTGTATTAAATTTAACGACATTCCGCTTACTAATTTTTATTATTTTCTTTTTAATTGTTTTTTAAAATTTGGTTATATTTGATTCTTTTTTTATAAATTTAAATAATATTAACTATCTTATATGTATTACAAAAAAGTTGTTTAAAATTTCATGTTACATAAAATGTTCATTTTAAAGGTTTTGATTTTTTAACCTTGTTGAATGCTACCCAAAACTTACTAATACAATACTACAAACGCTTTTAAGGCAAGGCATTAATTTTTCATACAGACTTAATGTACAGGGTTCCCCATAATAAACTACCCATTTTAATTGCTCCGTAAAATTGTTAAACCTTAATAAAACTAACATTTTATTACACTTAATTACAATTCACTCTTTGGGATTTACTATAACATACGACTTTTCCTAACGTTTAAAAATTACGTCTTTTTAAGTAAGTGCCATTAACTTCAATGCACTTTTCAAGATTTGACAAGAAATGATTAATGGCACGATGAAGGAAAACCTGATCTATTCACCGGAACTTTTCAGGAATTTGGACTTTAAAATCTTGGATGTTTTCTGAACGAGTTGCAAAAACCTGTTACTTTGGATAGCCCCACAGAAAAAACTCTGGTGCAGTAAAGTCCGGAGGCCTTAAAAGCCAATTTAAATCCATGAGAATTAAAACTAAACATTAAATTTTGTGTCCAAATCTAATAATGCTTTATTAGAAAAATGACCTTTTACGAAAATCAATTTTTTCTAGTTTTGTGTCAGGTGCCTACTCGATTAAAAATATGTTTATTCAAATCCCAAAGGCCATAGAAGATAATTATATAAAAAAAAACGTACTGACTTATCTCATATAGAATTTATCTAAATATCAAAATAGGTAGTCTATTATGGGAAACCCTGTAATTTTTCACTGTCCAAAAATTTTGTATTGCACCTACCTAATAAAATTTGGTTTACAAACCAAAAGAAGCTTAAATTACGTAAAACTAAATAATTTAAAAAGCACTAAAACTTGCAATTTTATTGCATAACTATGTATGTACATTATTGACATAGTATGATATATTTGCTTAAACAATTTTATTTTAATTTTGTTCTAAGAACGAAAACTTAAAAACATCCATCGACCAAACCATGTAAAACAAGTTTTTTGTATGCGTAAATACATCACGCTAGTACTATTAATTAATTAAACATTAACTTGGTTAATGGCGTAAAAATTTACCTAAGTAATTTTAAGAATACTTTTGTATAGCAAAAACGAGGAACTAATAGTTTACTAAATCGATGCGAGGGGACTAGTTATATTTTGAGCCTTGGCAACACCGTAAGTATTGTCAGGTGTCATTCTGACAGAAGTTTTACATTTTTGGCCATGACCTACTCGGTGTTTCCTAAGTTGACGCTTTTTTTTTAACTGTATATAGAACTCATTAAAATAAACAACTTTTTTGAATTACTTTTTTCAAAATACTAAAAAATGGAGAACTTACATTCATTTATTGTGGCGAACACGGTCCTGTCTTAGGTAAGTTGTCACCTCCCTGGGCTCTGGTGCTTGGACACGATGAACGTGATTTTCCCGCAATGTTTTCCACACTTTTCTTTTACTTAAACCGACCTGACTTGCAATGACCCGAGTACTTGGGTCCAGAATAAGCCCACAAGGGTAACCGTCGCGTCGCGCGTTCAATCTCGAAGCAACGTTTGCAGATTAACGGCACTTTTCATAAATAAGAACATATCCACGGATTAATTGTTTTTAGATTGTGCCATTTTCGCGATTTAACAATGTTTTAAAAGTAAAATTATCCTCGCGTCGTCCAAAAAGAGCAATACGACTGACTCACGGCGTGATAAACAACACACAAAACAAGCGTAAATAAGAAATAAACTATCTATTTACGTTCAGGTCCGCACTAGTCACCCTTTCAAATAAATGTATGTGGCTTTGTTATTTTTAGGTTTTTTAAAAAATGTTATTTAAAAAAGTTGCTTATTTTAACGAGTTTTATACATAGTTAAAAAAAAGCGTCAACTTAGGAATCACCCTGTATAATGTTTTCTTATTTGAGTTGTTAACTGTCACATGAAAATTGTGTCTCAGCAAAAAAATGGAATTAACCCGTAAAATGATTTTCGTGCAACGACCTATCAGGATTTTTGACGTGGATTATTAAGACAGGAGTGCATTGGCTAACTCACTCGCACTTTTGGCCATGAAGCTCCATCTCTGTGAAACCCTGGTATAACGAATTTAATTGTGCCGTACTGCGAAAATAAGGCAACCTTAGGCATTAGTATGATTAGTTCCATCAGCATTAGACGTGACAAAAAAGTTTTTTTTTCATATAATGTATCTGTAAAGTTTCTTTGATATAAAAAAAAATCTCCCAAAAATTGAGCTCACTATCTCGAAAATTGAGCTGGCGCATAGGGGGATCCCTTTTTTCATTTAAAATACATGTAAAAAATGTTTTTTTGCTATTTTCAAAATAACTACGTGAATTTTTTTTAAATTTCTGTTTTAACTATCTTATAGAAAATTTAATTCTCTGTAAAATCGATCTTCTATGTTTTCCCCCAAACTGATTAGAAATAAAGTTACAGAGCATAGAATAAGGGGAGGAATTTTTAATGATGGAATAATATAAATAATTTACTTTTTAATGAGGATACAATTTTTATTCTATTTTGTTTTGACTTTAAATACAAGAATATCACTGTTTACATATTAGACATAACTAAACCTCGTCAAAACTTGTAACACGTAATGAATCATGGATCTATATGTATGAGCCGAAAACTAAACAGGTGTTTCAAGATGACCGAATTCAACAAAAGTTGTTCGCTCTCGAAGTACTTCAATCCAAATGATCACCTGCTTTTTTCGGAAAAACTGGCCATGTGGCAACATTGCCTTAAGAGAAACTTATTTGCCCGAATTCTTAAGTTAAATAAAGAAAACAAACAAGCGCAGTGAAATTATTCTTCATCAAGACGATGTCAGCTGTCACTCATCTCGTCAACCAATTATTTGAGCACTCAAAAATGAAATTAGTGGGTCTTCCGCCGTACAGTCCTAATTTGGCATCAAATGACTTCTCTGTTTCCGAACGTCAATAATAAACTGCGGGGCAAGCAGGTTCGTCCGCAGAAGAAGCTGCTAATGCATTTAAAAACCACGTTTGGAGTTGTCCCAAAAGGAATGGTACAAATGCTTTAACAAGTGGTTCGAACACATGCAAATGTATAAATCATCAAGGAGAATATTTTAAAGGCAATAATCATTTTCAATAACAAATGAAAGTTTAGGCCTTTTTCAAACGTAGTAACTTTGAGCTCCCTGTTGCGGCAACCGGCAACTGATGGCAACTAGCTATTTTTACGATTTTTATGTAACTTAGAGAAACTGCGCGGACGTTGTTACTAAGATGCAGGATTCGGTAATTGCAACTAATTTCTGTTGCAGCAATTGGTGAGAAAATAAATTCCAAATTGCCCCAACTAGCAACTGACAAATTTGTACAAGTTATGACAAGTTGCTGGTTTTTGCACGCGTCACAGTGACTGTTGATCATGGATTTTGAAAATTTAGTTAAAATTGCGGCAACCGTTTCTTTGTCGCTACAATGGGCAACCGTTTTAAAAAGTTAACAGTTGTGTCGATCGAAGTTGCTCCGTGTGAAAAGCGCCATAGCCTCAAAATAATACTAGGGCCCATAGTACCTAAATTTAATAAAAATGATTTGTAAATGGTATGTATTGGAGATTAGCAGAGAGGTAAGGTAATATCCGAACTTATTGATAGCATAGTTCGTCAATAATTAATACCGGGTGTCCCCAAAACTGTAAATAATTTCTAACTTTGACTTTAAACTTTCTAACTTTTATAGTGATAAAAACAATCTCAAATTGTATCGTAACGTCGATAGACTTACGGCTCATAGACTCCGAAAGGCGTTTCGGTTTTTCAGTGAAATTTAAATAAATTTCTTGCTAATTTGAAGTCAAGGAAAAATTTTTACCTTTTAGACACTGTAAATTATAAACATAAAAATTGAGTTGCTGATACGCCACATTGGCGTATCATAGGAATTTGTAAGGTAATAATTTATATTGGTATATTTATTCTATTTAGTGTTTCATTTAGCAATAATCATTCTACAGGGCGCCCAAACCTTAAATTTGCACCTATTGGGTTGCAGTTCATATTAAGCCGATAGCAGAGTTTGTCGGCAACTACTTATGGGGCGGAGGTGTACTGATTAACGTTTCTCCACTAACAGCAATTGATCTAATTGCCCAATCGAATTTGGCTATTATGTCTTAAATTAATGGCAAAATTTACTTAAAAAATTATCATATTTTTTAGGCACCCAATGCTATCAAAACCTTAATTCCCACTTAAAATAAACTAAAGGTAAGAAATTGTTTTAGAAATTTATATTTTGTAGCTTAAGTACTTTGATAAGAATTTTGTACAGCAACAAGTGGTGCTTAGTATTGTGCTGGTAAAGTCTGTGAAATATATATAGTGGAAAAAATTAACAAGTACAAACTTTTACATAAGTAAATGTGTTTGGTCCGTTTCATAAAAAGTTAATGAATCCATTTAATCATTTACGTATCAGACTTAGAAAGAACAAATAGGACATCCAGTAAAAATAAGTGTCATTATAGGCACCTTCAGCAACGACAGAATTAACATTCCACCAAACAGCTTTTGACCAATAGAAACAATGTCAGGGATCAAACAATATTCATATAATTAGTTTTTCAAAAAACATGCCAATAATCATATTCTTATAATATATTTCACACCAGTGACCACCCTTTTAACAAGGTTAGTGTACCGTCCACGTTGGTCTGTCAATTTGTAACATTTTGATGAAATCAACCAAATATCCACGTAAAAATGTTTGGTATGTCACTTCCAACTTGTGTTTTTTTATTTTGTGACCGGTTTAGAATGTAGAATTCTGCGGTTCGATTACCTGTGTTGCGTTCCGTCTAAGTCCACAAGCAAGAGGTATTTTTTTTTAATTTTTATTATTTTAATTTTTTAATTAAATTTTAATTTTAATCATGCAATATAATCTCTAAAGTAAAATTAACAGAATTAAATATAACATTTAATCAGAGCTGTCCGTAATTGAATTAAAATTAAAAAATCCCATTTAATTACTTCTCAGTAACTGAATTACTTTAATTCTATTATTTTCCGGAAGAGGTAATTGTATTTGGATTATCAATTAATAGGATAATGTAATCGTGATTGATACTTGATTTTCACGAATCCCAAGTAATTCAATTACTTAGAAAGTAATTAGAGTATTTAAAAAGTAATTAAATTACTTAGAAATTAATTCAATTACCTAATAAATAATTGAATTAGGACGAAAAATTCAATTACCTTTCTTTATGAAAAAACTGCCGGAATTTTTGCCAGCCAGAAAGAGCATCTTGAAACACGGCGTGCCGCTTTTAATCCGGCGAACGCCGCTTCCTGACCGATTTAGTATTTTCGATTGATGCTTACCGTCACCGTTTTTATACTTTTTTTGTAGAAAAATCTGTTGATGTTTGGGGTAGGATAAAAAGAAATTTTTATTTTAGAGTTATTTAATGTTGAACTCGCCAATAAAGCAGTTTGAATGGTGTGACGTGCGAATATGATGCAAATTAGCATAAATATTTTATTTGTTAGTGTATCGTGTTCAATATATGTGGTAATTTAAAGAGAGTAATTGCTAAAATATTCAGTTACTCTTTTAGTTGTTCTTGATAATTGAATTACTGTTAGTAACTGTTAATCGTAATTTACTACTTAGAAGGGTAATTGGTAATTGTAATTGAATTACTTTTTAAAAGTAATTGCGATAGCTTTGCATTTAATACACTGAGAAAATATATACAGAATAGTGAAGAAAGTTTTAAACAAATGAGATGCTTCTTTTGTTATTAAAATATTTGGAAAAAATTGCCGGTAATCAACTGTGCTTGTCGAAAAATCTTAAAAAAACGTTTTGACACTTGTCACGTGACTGCTGTTATAGCGGCTTTAAAAAATGAGATTTGCAATGTCAACAAGTAAGGTTGGAAATTAAAATATAGGTTAAAGTATTAGATAAAACTGTCTGGAATTTGGTTTTAGGCTCATTTACTAAATTTTAAAGAAGAATATAAACTATTTTTATATATTAATTTTCGTTTTCGTCACTAGAAATCATTTTATTAGCATTCATATTAATGAATTGATTGATTTTAAATGAATTGAATAATTTGAAAGGAAAACAAATAAATTTATTTTTTAATCATTAAAAAATTAAATAAAAATTACTGTAGTTGTGATGCCTTCTTGTTTCAATATCCTATATCTAAAAGCATACTTGATAGCGGCTTTTTAAATATGTTCAATTTTGAAAAAAAAGATTTATTATGTCCGTTAATATTTAAACATAGTGAATTTTATAATTTACGATGGTGTTAAATACATACGTATCGAGCCATTATTAAGCAAGGGCAAAAATGTATATTATCGATCATTGGCAAGGGACAATACCAATAACGTTTAATTCGACCACCTATGATTTATGACAGAACTCTGTTTTTAATCTCAAAGTCTGTTTAACCAGTACTTCAATAACATGTTACATTTAAGTGTAAAATTGAGAATTTTTAAATCGACAATAAGTTGGTTAAAATAGTACACAAATTGTGCATACTAAATCTACGAAATAAATTACACAATATGATGGAGAAACATAAACTTACCAATACAAGGTTTATACATTATAGTGTCGATAGTAAACATTCCAAACAAATATCTTAAAATTTTGTTTTCTTCAAGCAGCCTGAAATCACTTTGAACACTATACAAATCAAGATAACACTACTATAAATGGTCTAAAATAGGAAAATATCACTTTCCAATAACACAACAGAATCAAACACGCTTAAATTTCAAATTCACATCTAGTCCTGAAGAGCAGACAAGCAATCGGACACTTTATGACTGTATAAACAATCAATAAAGATAAGAGAAAACTGATAAAGTATTGTTAAGATCATTTTAAAAACCTTTTGAGTAATCCCTTGTAATCTACAATTAGGAATATTTTTCAATTTTGTTTTGGTATTTATTTTAATTTAGAAATTTTGTTATTGGCAAAAGTTTGTGCAGTTTGTTTTTTTATACATTTTTTGCAGATTGATCACGATAAATAGTGTTTGCCTTTAAGGCATAGACATTAATTGTAGTGTTTTTGGCAAAAATAATTAACGTCATTTTTTTAAAATTTGGTACGGTTTGCTTCATCCTATGTAAAAATCAATTTGTCACATCTTGGTCAACTATTTTAGCAAGAATTACCATGATAAACTAAATGATGCGATCGATATCGCCCAGTTTGGCTAAAACAACCAATGTCCATGCAAGTTTTATCAAAAGAGCCAATTTGCAAATTTTCGCTAGCTAACCATGTAACATATTACCTAACTTGTGCACAGCATAACTAACAGGCAACACGATCTCTCCCTGGAGGCGCTTTTGATATTTTTAAGCACGAAACACGAAATAAACGATTACAATTCAAATAAAGCAGACAGATCATATCTCAGCAAAACGTTGGCAGAACTTGCGCAAAAAAATGACTGTACTTTTCAGCTAATTCATGAAAGCGTGCTGCTTTTTGTTAGTTATGCTGTGATACCAGTATGATACCGGTATGTTGTGGTTACCTAGGAAAAATTTGGTAAATGTCATCAAAATGGTGCCGCGTCCTAAGATTTAACTAAAATTAGATCATGGCCTCCTTAGGAGGCGTCCATTAATTACGTCAGGCATTTTGGAGGGAGGGGGCCAAGCCAAATCTCAACTAATCTGAAGTGGAAGGGGGGATCACGTAATTTTTTTTTCGCAAGAAACAGTGTAAAATTTGGGTAAAAATAAGTAAAACATGTTTTTTCACCAAAACATAGCTAATTCTTTACAATCTAATACAATAAGCTAATCTTATACAATGATATTTTTTCACTGTGGTTCTGGACTAGGTTCATTAAAATGTAGTTTTAAATACTAGTCGTAATTAGTCTTTAATCAAAATAATTAGGCAAATTATGTTTTTTTAAAATAAATTTAACGCTATTAAGCACAGATGAACGTATTTACACTAAAAATTTGTATTTTGAAAAAACTCACGTAATATTAGGAAGGCGGAGAAGGAGTCTAGCCAAATCTCACGACATCTCACCAAAGGGGGAGGGGAGTCAAAAAATCGCCACACATCCCCTTATTAAAAAGAAAAAAAGAAATAGCCTGAAGTTTCCAAAAGTTGGGATGCTTTATTGAAACATAAGCAATAAAGCCATCTCCTTCAGTTGTAGTTAATATGAATTAAAACATGTTTTTCCACATCCTGAAAGCTTGCTCTTAGTAATAAAATTCTTCTACTATACGAAGGCCTTCAAGAAGCTGCCATTACAGAAATATATTTTCATTCTGCATAAGTTATTTACACCTAATAAGTTATTTATGTTACATGCTATTCATAAAAACCATGACAAACACAATGAATGATACTGTAACAAACCACAACTAACCACAACAGAATAGATAGTCCCTAAGTCCTCATTCACCATTAAAGTTAAAATCAACTTTAAGGGATTACAGCTATAAATATATATGTATATGTTTACAAAATAACTTGTCAGTGCGAACATTCCTAAATGGAGTTTGGTGTGTGACACAAGTCCAAAAATGCATTTTATGTGTAAGATGCAAAAAATCAGATAAAATACACACACACCCTGGAAAAGTTGCATTAGTACTTTAATACTTCAAATCCACTACTGACACGTTTAATTTTTTTTATCCTAATTGTCATTCTATTGTTGCCACCATACGAAAAGTTTCATATTTTTACTTAGGACAAAATCTGGCAGTAATTATATAAGGACTTTTATAATAAAAGTGACTCTTTTGTTGTTGTGACTGTTTTTGTGTAAGTTTAAAAAGGCGCGTTTACACCAAAGTTGACAAATAAAAGTTGACAAAAGATCGTTTGTAGAAAACTAAAAATTGTCAACTAAAAGTTGCACTTTTTAAATTAGAGCAACAAGTTCAAGATTTTTTGTAGAAAACTAAAAGTTGCTTTTCTCAAATTTAGAGAAACAAGTGGAAAACTTGTTGCCAAAGAATTAGCGCGAAAGGTTTAGGCAGTAGTTCTCCAGGTCTCCACTAGTTTTCTACAAGTTGTTTGCGCAAAAAGCACAGCAACAAATCTTCCACTTGTTGTTGTCAACTTTCTTTGATCTTTACCGATACTCCGCGGGAAACCAAAATTTAGTGGAAGATTTGTCTTTCCACAAGTGAAAGATAAAAAAGTTGCTGTATTTTGTAGAAAAAGTAACAAACTGCCGCAACTTATGGTTAGTGGAAGACTTTGGTGTAAATGCGGCTTAAATTAACCTACTAATTAACATGTAACAAGAAAGACGACGGAACTGGAAAAGTGACCCTATTAGGCTAAGTTGCAATATTAAATCCCGTATGAAAGCGGGGCGAGCAGATTTTCATGTTACATGGTCTCGCAGCAACATGATCTGCTCCGAGACCAGGTGACATGATCATGTTGCTGCGAGACCATGTAACATGAAAATCTGCTCGCTCTGCTGCCATCCGGGATAAGACAACTTTTTTGTTAACCATTTTCTCTAAGCTAGATTTTGTGTTATGCCATTTTCTTCCAAGGTGACGCTATAGACTTAATAACTTTAAAATGAAGGAGAAGAGGGAAAATATCTTCTCTATCATCATTCCAAGAAGTTCTAAGTGTTTTCAACAATGCCTTATCTTATAGTTATTTCCAGCCGAAGAATAAAGGATAATTCCTATACTTTTAAACATGTAATCAAATTATAATAATTTATTTAATAAATGTTTGACCGGGTAAATTATATTATTTACAAACAAGAAATAAACAACTTTCTTTGTTTCTTTTCTTTTAATAAAATGGATATACCAACTGATGGCCATGGAAACAAAAATTATGATAGTTTTAACAGTGTTGCCACGTTTAGTTTAGCGTAGTCTTGTGATATATAATGTAAGGTCTAAAAAATACTTAAAACACTTTAAAGAAACAACCCCCAGTTACTTTTAAAATTTTTATAAAGAAAATGTTAACTTTGCATATAGCAATAAAGTTTATGCTGTTGATGCATTTAGGTATACTATTGGTACGATAAATAAATAAATAAACAGGTTAAAAATACTTTAATATAAATTTCATTAACAAATGTAATTAATATAACTTAGGCTTATACAGGGTTCCCCATAATAGACTACCCATTTTAATTGCTCAGTAAAATTGTTAAAACTTAATAAAACTAACATTTTATTACATTTATTTACAATTCACTCTTTAGGATTTACTACAACAAACGACTTATCCAAACTTTTAAAAATTACGTCTTTTAAGTAAGTGCCATTAACTTCAATGCACTTTTCAAGATTTGACAAGAAATAATTCATGACACGATGAAGGAAAACCTGATCTATTCACCGAACCTCTTCAGGAATTCGGACTTTAAAATCTTGGATGTTTTTTGGACGAGTTGCAAAAACCTTTTACTTTAAATAACTCTACAGAAAAAAGTCTGGTGCAGTTAATTCCGGGAACCTAAAAGCCAATTTTAATCCCCAAATAGTGAAATGAGTCGGCCATTAAACGCTCCTCGCAGAACTCTTTTAGAATTTTTAGCGGTATGTACTGTCGCTTCATCTTCTTCTATTAAGTTACTTTTTATGTTTTCACGCAAAAAAACTCGTTGTCAAACTGAATAATTCATAGAAATTAAAACTAAATATTAAATTATGTGTTCAAACCTAATGATGCTTTATTAGAAAAATGACCTTTTACGAAAATCAATTTTTCCTAGTTTTGTGACAGGTGCCTACTCGATTAAAAATATGTTGATTGAAATCCCAAAGGCCATAGAAGATAATAATATAAAAAACTTACTGACTTATCTCATATAGAATTTATTTCAATATCAAAATAGATAGTCTATTATGGGGAACCCTGTACTTGTGATAAATTTAGGAGTAATTTTGGTCTGATATTAGAATATTACCCGAACGCGAACGGGGGGATTACAATTCTGAAAATCTTAAAAGGCATCGCCGTACCCAAAAAAATTCAATTATATTTTGTTAATAAATTTTCTATTCATAAAAGAACCACAAGTTTCACCAATAAACCAGAAATATGCAAAAATTTGCAATTTTACCATGAAAGTTAAACAAATAACATTTTTCGTAATTTTTTGTAAAACTTTAGCATATTCGGCCTCTTTTTTAAACTACATATTAATAATGACATGAAATATTTATGTCTATAGAGGGTTTATTTGTTTGTAAGGTTTTTCTCCCAAAAATAAACAATCTGATGATGAAACTCAAATATATCATAACCAAAGGCAGATTTTATTATTTCTTTTTGATTTATTATATACATAATAAGTATTCTTCCGCTTATCTTGTCCTTAAATTAGCTGCTGGATATGGTTTCCAAGAATTTTTTTGTGCCGAAGTGTTGTCCTCAATGTAGGCAATTTATACTTATTATAAATATTCAAAATTTTAAGCAAAACAGAGGAACGTAATTTCAGTTCACGGATTCAAAGTAAAGATATTTTTTTCTTCTAATCAGAATAACCTTTAAATATAAAACCTGCATTTAAAATTTAAAAGTTTTCTTACACAAATTACTGATGGTATGTATTTTAAAAATAGGGTTCGACTTTACTAGGCAAAACAGTTACGTAATAAAAACTCCCTTACCTTCAAAAAGTCCCATTTGGCCTGCAATTTTGACTAATTGAACAAACCAACGTTATCACAAAATTAACTTCTATGATTTTACAGGCGCAATTTCCAAAATGTGGATGTTATACACGAATTTTTGTTAAAAAAAAAACGATAATAAAAACCTTAATTGCTTGAATGTTTGAACTGACCCGGATAACTTTAAAAAAATATTACGAAGCAACTATAAAATAAGTGAGTATTTTAGCACCGTCATCAGTTAGGCACACAATCGGTTGGACTTTGTATGGGCGACTGTGTGTTTGTGTTCAACATTATATTTTTGTTGTTACGTCGCGTCTCTGACGAAGGAATTCCCCCAGCATCTTACTGATCTTAACTAAATGGAGATTTACCGCGGCGCGAAGCGATGGTTAATTGGCTTTTGACGTCCTGCAGATTCGATGCATTTTTTTATTTTAAATTAAAAAAAACGTATTTACATTTATTATTTTTAGGATATTCGAAATGTCACATAGGAACCGTGTGAAAACGTACCGACCTAGTAGACCTGGCGCCGAGAGGGTTTTTGCATGTATCATAGGCCCCACCTCGAGGCTTTGGGGACTGATAGACAACCTTATTCCCCACTTTGAATTCCCGGATGGCATCCCTTAAGTGTAGCTTTTAGGGGGGGTGCATTTTCAAACGTGTAAGTAATATCCATGCCCTTGGATCATAGGCCCCACTTTGATTATTGATTTATGTCGTCAAGAAGGTCGCCAAAGTCCGCGAACCCAATATGGGGTCACTTAAGGTCCGCCATACTGACCGAAAGGTGTAATTTTTTCACTGTAGACATGGATCATGGGCCCCACGCTGTTGTTTTGTGATCATTGTTAACAATGAACTGTAGAACAAAGATTTCATAACGCCATACCTCTGGCGCATCGCCAAGTGACCGCCATAATGGGGCGTTTATTGCTAAAATGACATGTTTGCTCCATTATGGCGGCCACTTGGCGATGCCCCAGAGGTATGGCGTTTTGAAATCTTTGTTCTACAGTTCATTGTTAACAATGATCACGAAACAACAGCGTGGGGCCTATGATCCATGTCTACAGTGAAAAAATTACACCTTTCGGTCAGTATGGCGGACCTTAAGTGACGCCATATGGGTATGGCATATTGGGTTCGCGGACTTTGGTGACCTTCTTGACGACATAAATCAATAATCAAGATGGGGCCTATGATCCAAGGGCATGAATATTACTTACACGTTTGAAAATTTACCCCTCCTAAAAGCTACACTTTAGGGATGCCATACCGGAAGTCAAAGTGGGAAATAACGTTGTTTATCAGCCCCCAAAGCCTCGACGTGGGGCCTATGATACATGCAAAAGCCCTCTCGGCTCCAGGTCTATAGGGAATCGGCTACAATGCAGTTTCAGAAAAGAAATTATAAGCATAGCATAATATATACCCAAATGATCCTTTTCATCACCAGCCGAAAAGATTGTAGCTTGAGTGAACCGGGGATTCTTATTCACTGAGGGATTAAAAGGAATGTTGGGTCTATAGCATATTTTATGCACTCTGAGGAAGTAATTATTAATAATTAATTAAGAAAGTTTTGTGGTATTTTTGCTGTTATAAGAAGTTGATTTGCAAAAGGTGTCATTTGATTTGAAATATTCTGTAGAAAGTTTAAGGAAAACTTCCAAAAGGAGCCGATGAAAATTACAAAAGTTAAAAACAATTTAAAAAAAAAGGAGGGGTTTGGTTTTTTTTAATATCTCGAAAACTATCAAAGATATTCAAAATTTGAAAAAAGATCTGAAAATAGAAAAATTTTTATGAAATTTCCGCCTCCTTTCAGATCTTTTTTCAAATTTTAAATATCTTTGATAGTTTTCGAGATATTAAAAAAAACATTTTTTTTTTAATTGTATATAACTTTTGCAATTTTCATCGGCTTCTTTTGGGACTTTTCCTTAAACTTTCTACATTATATTCCGAATCGAATGACACCTTGATCGTAATTTTCGGAGAATATACAAAAATTTCATCCAAAAAGGTACATGTTGACCAGACTATAAAATTTGCTATTCTGTACTCGCGATATATAAATAGAAGGTCTGTTTGTCATTCAGAAATAGTGTACACTATTTTGAACTTTTTTTACGTAAGCGCTCTTATGGAAGGTGTATTTTAGGACTATGTGGGTAGAAGAAGTGTAAAATATTGTAAAATATTTCTGAATAACAAACAGACCTAGAATGTCAATCCTATATAAAATGATTAAACGCAAAAAGTTTTTATCTCGAACGCCTTTAAGAACGTAGCTTTTGTTAGTTTTCTTAGAATATTAACAATGAAAACAAAATAAGAAATTTAACAAAAAAAAAACTATAATAATATTTTTTTTTTTTGGTATAATGGCCAAACTGGTGTATTGGCCATCTATAATATTATAAAAAAGCACTTATTTTACTTTATGTAGAATGCTTAGATACTTTTTTACGTACATTGAGTGTATTGAGTATTAATAAATATCTTATTTTAACAAATCGCGTCTTTAAGTAATTATAAAAAGTTATTTGGAATTTTAAAACGGTTTATTACTTTAAAGCCTTAATCAAACTTCTGAGCAAGAGAAAAAATATTTTTGTAGGTCTACCAGCTGCATGATAGAGATTGTAAAGCTTAGTAATGTAAAATACCCAAAAATTAGCAGGTTCTCAGTCACCTTTGGATTTAAATCATTACTTTTTTTTTGTTTTTTTGATCAAATGGCATCTAACTGCAAACGAATATAATAACTTCGTATAAGCTTTTAAAAATACTGAGGAAACTTAATGCTTAAAACCAAAAAGAAACAGGCCTGAATAGACCTTATAAACCATTTTATTTTGTATAAATAATCCAGTATAAGTAAACAATAAAATTATTTAATTACCCCAAATTAAAAAATTAAATCCCAAAAAATGCCAAAAGTTAAAACATAATTTTTATAACGTTTTAACCGTTATTAAATGGAGCTTGAAAATGAAAATCTAAAAAAGGATTTGGGCATTTTTTATTTCTTTTAAACAAATATTTTTAGTTTATTATTGTGTCTTTCTAATTTTATGATTTTGCCCAAGAATTTTTCCCGGTTGGTTTTCTTGCTCCCCACGTAGGTATATCCTTGTTTTGACCGCCATTAAATATTTGTTTAAAATAAAAAAGCATTTAGGCCTTTCTATATAAGTTAACAAATATTTTTGGTTTATGTATGTATGGTACATGGCCATTTTTTTAAACAAATTATTTTAGTTTATTATCGTATCTTCCTAATTTTATGATTTTGTTTAAAACTTTTTTCTAAATTTAAGTATTGCTTTTTTAAGTAAACAAATAATTTGGTTTATTAGAGTTTTTCTCTAATCTTTAACTTTTTGTTTTGAAATTATCCTAGTTGATTTTTTTTGCTTTATTAAATAATGTTTCGATCTAAAAACTTAAAATGTAAAAATCATTTGGACACTTTTTATTTAAGTATACAAATATTTTTATTTTATTATTGTATTTTTCTAATTTTTAGCTTTTTTGTCTAATTTTTTTTTATTAGTTTACGTGCTTCTTATTCCTGTGTACTTGTTTTGACCGTCATTAAATAAGAGAGTTCCACAAAAAAAAAGTGGTGTACGCTGGGTGTCGAACTAAGGTTTTCTGGCGTATTTTTTTCCGCTAAACACGAACCTGAAGTCAAAATTGGAGATCAAACAGCAAAAAATCGAGAATAGGCGTAATTTCAGATATTACCCGTTTTTTTCCTAAATTTAAAACGTCAATATCTCAAAAACTATAAAAAATACAAGAAACTTTCTTTGATATAAACTTTGTATTTTTACAAGACCTTTTATTTAAGTTATATAACCATTTTGTCTAAATGCAATATTTTTCAGTTATAAAGAAAAAAACAAATTTCCAGAATGTTTTCAAGGTATAACCCTTGAAAAAAATTGAAAACTATTTTTTTATTATTGTATTTTTTCTGAAAATTTTGAGTGATTTGGGATTTAAATAAATAAAATAAATGATTAACAATAAAAATTCCCAAAAATTGCATTTATAAAGAAAAAAATACATTTTAGACTGAAATTTTTTGTCAAAATTTCATTGCTTTTTATGTAGAAAATTTTAACAGCTTTATTTTTTGTTTTATGAATTTTTTTTGTATCTCTTATAGCTAATATAGTCGTAGTCCAAACATTTCGTGGTAGCAAGTTTCTGCCGGTAAATGCAGCGTATCGTTTTTTTGGGTTGTTCTCGATTTTTTGCTGTTTGACCCCAAATTTTGACTTAAGATTCGTGTTCAGCGGAAAAAAATACTCCAGAAAATCTTAGCCTGACACCCAGCACAGACCACTTTTTTTATTTTTATGGACCTGTGTAATTTATCGAGCTAGAAACTCACAATCTAGAAAATAATTAAGACATTTTTAATTTAACTTTATAAATATTTTTGGTTTATTATCTAGTTGTTAGGTTGTTTTTTAAGGGTTTTTCTGGTGATCCATTTTCCGAATAATATTTTTAAGGCAGTAAACAAAAAAAGTCTAACAAAATTATAAATTTACCTTGACTGATGTCCGAAATGTCCATAATAACATAATCGCAGTACATCGTGCGAAATTCGTATCAGTTCAATAGCGTCGTATACGCAAAACCAGAAGTTCAAAAAGTTCAAAAGTACCACCAATTTTGGCCGGACACCAAAGTCTAATGTATCAATTTCGAAAAAAATTTAAAGTGGCACGAATATCATGCTTAGTTGTGAGTACCGTCGCGCCGCGATGTGTTATGGTACCCCGTGTGGTACCTTTCGTTAAAAGTTAAAATTTACGCTCGGTCATCTTGTATAAAACTAGTTATTTATTCGTCGTCAATGTAAAATTACATATTTACTGTCGTACCCGATGGGTACTAAGACATATAGTATGCGAATGTCCTTAGAGGATTGTTGGTAGCAGTGGACCTTTGAGAACCGTATTTTAGGGCGGTGCGGGATGTGAAAGGGCACTATTTTAATTAAGACATTTTAAAAAATGACAGACATAGGAAAGACTAACACACACAAATTTAAAGAAAAAAAGCACAAAGAGCAAGTATTTTTACCTACCAAAAACCTTAAAAATAAAGGGGCTATTAAATTGTAAAAATAAAATATATCTACAGATAAATACTAGCAAGGGAGAAGGCAACAAAACGAATTTTTCTAGCTGCTTATTAAAATTGACAAGGATAGATGCAATTTTCTTTTTAAATAATATGTATGAAAACGACCCATGCATTTTTAATTATAATTAAGAAAGAAAAGAGGAACGAAGAAGAAGTAAGGGGTATGGATGCCCTTATCTGGAGGAAAGGGAAGTGAAACCCATTCTGACGTAATATTTTATAGTACATTTTTCCGGCGTATAAATTATATTTTATTTATTTGGAAAATAAAAAATGATTCTTCTATTTTTTAATTGAATCTTACGTAAGAAGAGGGAGGGGGGTTCGAGAAATCTTATGTATCCTTAGATTGGGGTAGGGAGGCTTAAAAATCGTCAATCAAAAGAATGTTTAGTTTTCTGAAATTCTCCTTTTGGTTAACTGAAAATTTTCCAATAAATTACAAACTATACTATTATTTTAACCATCTTTTAATATGCATATTCAAAAACAGGAAAAATTATAGACAGGAACAGCTTTTTTGTAGGCTTTTTTTATATTTTATTTTTAAGGTTCTAGATGGGAACGTTTTAGTATCTCCATATCTTATAAATTTCAGGACAAAATGAGATGTTGGTTTATTAATTTTTTTCTATATTCAAAAAAATTAATATAATAGTTTTGGGGAATTTTTAGTTTCATTATGCTTTATCAAACAACAGGCTAGACTAAAAAAAATCCACCTTTCCTGCCATTCTGCGTCAGACAATGTGGTAATGAAAGGTGTTTAACGATTAATAGCGGAATTAACCATTAATGAGTTCTATTTATTCAAGTAACAATATAAATAGTATTTTATTGAAAAAACAATTAAGAAAACTACCTAATATTTTTAAAACTAAAAAAAAGGTGTGAAAAACTAAGAATTATTTTAAATAGTATGTAATAAAAAAAATAGCTACCTAGCTTTAAAAATATAGGAAAGAAAAATCGGTGGTAGGTCAATAACTGAAACAAACAAATTTCAGGAATCTGTCAAATACATGTCAGTGCCTTATTTTATATATAAAACATAACAATATAAAAGAAGAATTATGATTACTTACCAAAAAGACCTTAATTCAATTAATTTTTAAGCTACGCTATTTAAAAATTAATCTTTTTGTTTGTTTGCCCAATTTTATTTATATGACTAATAATAGTTTGTTGTAGGCGAACCGTTGATAAAAGCACTTCTTTAAATATGGCAAATAAAATCAATAAAGGCCTTTAAATAAAAAAAAACAATAATTTTGTTTAAAAATATAAATGCCTTAAAATATATTTTCGATAATAAATAGAGCACCAATTCTTGGTTTATTTGACAAAATAGGGACAAATAGGCACAAAGAGTATACGGGTTTTAATTTTTATAAAATTAAAAAAAAATATATTCAAATACATCTTTCTTAAAACAAAATATCCAAATTATATAATGATTTTAAATCCAAAAGAAAACAAACTTCTTTAGGAGGCATTAATTGTTATATAGCCTACGGTGGTTTAAAGTAATAACGTTTAAATAAATCGCATAGAATACCAATATTATCCATGGGTGTTATATTTTTGAAAATATAATTTAATATGCTTTCTTTTAGAATAAAATATACAGGGTATTCCATTTTAAAAAATGAGGTTAGGTCCAGTAATTTTTAACTGGTCCCGTATACTTATTCTGAAAACGGCAGATTATTTAGCAATCATTATAAAGAAACTTTTGTATAAAACATTTCTCTGTATTTCTTTTAACGAAGAAAATATAGGGTCATTCTAAAATCCACATTTTTTTTTCTTTTTCCCCGTATCTCTTAAGCGAGCGTTTCGTAATTGTTATAGCACTAACAATTACGGAAATACTCTATAAAAGTGTCGAAAATAGGACACCCTGTCCATTCTAAAATAAATATAATGTTCGTACATTTTTAATCAAATACCTTTTTTTCTACTAAACTAAGTTGCAACTAAACAAATACTAAGAGACATCTTATATCAGGTATTAAATAAGAATTACAAAAAAAATTTACAAAATTAAAAATATCAGTGGCATGCTTATATTTTTTAAAATATTAGACTACTGCCTAAGCACCCTTGGTAAAGCGAATTCATTTCTATTAACGCTAAAACATGTTTTTTCATAGACACTGTTTAAGAGTTTTAAGAAAATTAAGACATTCCGATTACTCAGTAATTACAATAAACAAAAAAATATATCACCCTGTATTCTGAAAAGAAGACATTTTTGGACAAATTATATAAATGTTAATATGAACTTTTCATAAAATCAATAAAATGACTAACTTGGCAAAACAGTAGACTGTTTATAAATATGATTAAGTATTTTGTTAAATAAATAATAATTAGGATAAAATATATCTTTTGCACACAAAGATATTCTTTTATCAAAGCAAATACAAGTAAATTTAAGAATATAACCATTGTTTTACCTGAATGATTTTTTTTTAACATCATATAAACTATATATTTTTTTAAAATTAAAAATTAAATTGCTTTATGAGAACTGTTTTACTAAATTAAAAGAAATTAATAATTAAATTTAAACCTTTCTTTTTGTGACATAAAAGTTGAATATAATTTTTCGTACATTTGAAAAAAAATCATGTGTTGTTATTTTTTAACTGTTTTTAATAATTAACTAAAAACCCTTAAATCTAACATTTTTATTTTATCACATTCACAAATATCTTAAGGGGTTTTATTAAAACCAATATCCTTGTACAGAATATAAAGTGGTGGTTTTCGGCAACTGAAAAGTCGATGAGAAAAACGATGATAGTCCATTATTGTGCAAAATAAGGTAATCAATAGAAATTTTAGGTTTTGATTCGTTGCGCAGTAGCGGATTTACCAGCAGGCTGAGCAGACTAGGGCGGCAGATTTGAAGGGAGGCAAATTTGGGACCAAATTTTTTTATGCCTTACTAAAATTAAAACGATTTATATTTATATACCTAAATATTATTAAGTCAACACAAATCATTTAATATGTAACATGCTTCGCCACTTATATAATTTTTTAAGGGTTATCAAATTGCTCGTCCTCTTTGATAGATTCGTATTCGAATTAGAAATACGGCAGGAGGCCTAAAATAAATTTAATGAAAATATTTTGTTTCTGATCAAAATTAGTTATTTGTCATTTAAGAAAAGGTCTTTTTTCCTTACTCCTTATCTTGAAAAAAATGTTAGCTAATGATATAGGGACTGACTTGGTTCAATAGCGCATACATTTTCAATGTTACCTTTCTACTAAAAGAATTTCGGTAAAACCAGATTCTGGATCATTGAAAAGTGTATCTTCGTTCCTGCGAAAAGAGAATTTGCAAAGCGTTTATCCCAAACTTGGATACTGCAGTTCTCATGGCTCTATGTATATCAGCGACTAACTGTTCAGGTGAGAGAAGCTTTTGTTGCTTAAAAGGGGTGAACAATTATTTAAGATTTACCTTGACCCAAGAAAAGCTAAATGCCTTAGCTCTTTTGTGCTTAGAGTCATAACTCAAGATTTCATACGACGATATAACTGATGAGTTTGCGAATAGAAAATCGCACAAAAAGCTGCTGTAAAACTTTTCTAACCTAATTAATTGAATTTTATCTTCACCATCAGCCGAATTGTTACCAGATAATTGAATATATTGTTTTTATACTGTAAGTAAGTGCAATAAAAATTATTTAATTACGTTTTTCGAATGTTCATTATTGTTTATTAAAGCATACTTTTCCCGCCTAATTAGTAGTATACGATTAAGCTTTTATTAGCTCAAAAATATAGCCAATTTTAATTAAACCGAAAAATAATCTAGGAACAGACACATCGATCCCCTAGTTCAAAATTATACTAATAACGGGAAGAAGGTGATGTAATTAGGACGATAGCGTACAAATTATACAGTTACAATTTCACTGATAAAAAAATTGTAGTTAATGTGATTGTGAACTAGGGTATCGAATTGCAGAGGTCGCGGGTCGGTAGGGGCGCCAATGCACTGCGTAAATGGGAATAATGCTGAGATTCCCGTTTTACCTCTGATAGTCTACCCGTCCTGGCGTCGTGTGCAACCTGTAAAACTATTTATTATTTTTAGTTTAAGTAAAAATTTATAGGAGCAGTAATTTATTCTCGAGATCATTACACTGGTGTTTTAAAAAATTAAAAAAAAACTTTCGTTGCTATTACTCTTAAAATAAATATATTAATTAATTTTATATGAGGCTTGCTGCCATAAGAGTTTTATTATTATAGGACGATTTTTAATCTATCTATGTGTTGGAAATACAAAAAAAAGCTTTATGTCAAACTACCTATTTTGCAATATTCATCGTTTTTCCCGCAGATTTTTTAATTTTTAAAAATATAGTTAAAGACTTTATTTTATTTGGCAGGTATGGTATAAGAAATATTGTCTTCGCTTCGACACCATCGGCTTCTAGAAAATGAATTTTGGAGAAACCGTATAGTATTATTTATCTAAGAAAAACTGGTCTTCAGACTTGACAGCACCCAAAGGACGCCGATCAGCTAAGCATAGTAAATAACAATTTCCCCAAAGGACAACTTTGATTTTTAACATTTTATTTGTTTTTTTGTGAAGTGTATTTAAATAAATTAGTAACTACTATTTGTTAAACAAAACGAAAAACAAAAAAGTATACAAATAAAACAATACATCTTGAATACGTATTTTTCTAAACACTTTAACTAATAACTAACTAAAACTAAAAGCAAAATGGATAATTGCAGTAGCTATTCATTGTTTTCTGGAAATAACCTTTATAGAAATAACTGATCAAGGTGGTGGAGCTAGCGACAATACGTAGTTCTGAAAACGCTTTAAGTCTTTTTAGGAAAGACGAATATATAATTTTAATTTTAAACAATATTTAATTATCAAAAAAATATGGACCAACAAATAGATTGATGATAAAAAAACTATAAACTGCAAAAACAAAAAATTGTTTAGCAATGGATGGACTTCGACTAAAAGAGGTCTAAGCACAAATTTCATTGTTTTAAGGGAATTAAAGGTAAAGTATTTTAATGCCTAATAAATTACTAACACGTTTTATTTTTTAATTTTAAATATATATTTATATATATATATATATATATATATATATATATATATATATATATATATATATATATATATATATATATATATATATATATATATATATATATATATATATATATATATATATATATTTCGCTTTATGCAACATCCTATCTGGATCTTTTTTGAAACTAAATAAAGTAATAATAGGTTAAAAGTGCAAATCTGCATTAAAGTAAGCCTTCTACCTGTACTTATAGAAACGTTGGCAACTTTGTTTTCAATAAATACAAAATGTCTGAATTATCTTAAACAAACTGAACAGAACACAAAAATTGTAAAACCGTCTGAACAATGTAAAAACAAAAGTTAAATAAAATGTGTGTTGCCAATATGACAAGGGAGGATTCAGAAAATCCTTACGGGAGGGGGCGATCTTAGGTAGGATAACCGGGGGGTTTGAGGCGTATTCGTATTGATATACCCTCCAACGTAAAGAGGGTCCGGGGGTCCTCCGTCCAGGTTAGCCACCCGTCTGGCTCCATTTGTAAATTGCAAATTACGGTAGGCCTACGTATTATAGCGACCAAATTATTTTTTACAAATAACTAATGCCTAACCTAATGCAATAGGCAACATAAAACGTTTTCAATTAATAACTAAGTATCGTAACAACAGTTACATTCTCCCCCTCTCTGAATCCGCCCTTTAAATATGATATTAAGTTGGGGGATCTGTACTGAAAGACACAATCGCCAAAATGGGGGAGACAAAATTTTGAAGCCCGATACATTAAGGTTTATAATTTAAAATGATCCACTTTCAAAAATATTTAAACTTAACCGAAGTTTTAAACCGTTTCTTTTGGTTTCTACTGATGATGTTTTTGACACAGTAATTGACATACATTTAATTTTAAATTTAACGTTTTCTTGTTCTGAAAACATATTCCAAGTTTAAACAAAAGTCTAATTATTTTTCTAAAATACTGAAATAAATATAATTTAAGGGAAATTTAGACGTTTAGTCTTTAAAGTTTTGACAATTTTTAAATATACCACTATTAAAAAAAAACCAAAGTAAAAATACAAAAAAAATAATTATTAATTATCTACTAATATTAGCAGTTCAATTTTCTAGTTAAATTTTGAATGGACAATCTAGCCTAATTCAAAATGCATATAAAATTTTTTCCTTTCGGATTTATTACTTTTTAGGAACAATTTATTTTACTTTGACTATAAATTCGAAACATATTGAGCTTTTTCTTATTTAAAACGGACATAATGTACTAAAGTATTTGACAACTTTTGATATATAATTATTATTATTTAAAAAATATATTATTAAATTTGATTTTAATTTTATTAGAAATATGTAACTTGCTTTAAGTGACATTCTTGATTTTTTTGCTAGACTGTCATTTAAAAAAATGGACCTACAAGCTTATATATGTAATAAAAAGTTCAGGTTCGTATTTGAGAACTGAACCTCAAGAGGGTATTTAAAGCACAAAACGTTTCATTTCAAAATAAATACAACCATAATTAACTGCGTAAAAAAGTAGTAGGTATGGCAAAATGTTCGTTTCTAGCTATTTAAATTTGTAGCATTATGGAAATCTTTAAATGGTGTTTTTATCACTTTGCATTATTAAAAAAAAACATCTTAAGTAGATTAAGATACCATATTTTTACTCATTATTAAAAATAAATTTAATATTTGCGTAAGTCAAGGTTATTTGTTTTTACATCTATTTCCTTTTTAATGCTAAATACCATATTGTAACCATACAACTTCCCTTTGTCTAATAAAATATTTTTTAATGCTATGTCTCCGCATATAATTTAGCCTAATCAGAAATAAATTGCAACAAATTTATCATGAAATAATGAGTAATCCAGTAGTTCAGTCAGATGCAATGTGTTTCTCGCTTTTATAAAAAATAAGACCTGATAAGGACTGAATTTTTAAAAAATGAGTCAATATTTAACCAATTATTTCGCTTATCGATAAAAAGTAAGATTACATTTATGTGTATTAGATGTGGTTTTGGCATAGCTACTGGTATGACCGAAAGAGGTCAAATTCCAATGAAAAAAAGCACAAGCTTAGTCACTTATATTTAAACAGGAATGGAGTATATTGTAAAAACATCAAGTGCATGTCAGGGTCAAAGTCTACGGAAGATACCCTTTAAACTAGGACAGGATTATCCAACGAAGAGTAAATAGGGTTATATTGGTGACTTTTCTTGTATTCAATAAATATAAGCATTCTAGATTTTAATGTAGCGGCAAAATGGCAATATTTATAACTTGAAGTACAATAAAATACACGACTCCCCCGCCCTTTTCCTGCAACGGGCTTCCCCCCTCCCGCCCTTGGTATGTGTCCCTTTTACAGATTTTCTCAATTTTTATAAAAATTACACTAGCAAGGACAAATTAGTCTAGGACTGAATTGTTAATTACTAAATTGCCTACAAATACTAATATTTATTTTGATACGAGTTATAGTTCCCTAAGTATACTGCGTCAAAGTTGACTGAAAATCTGCATTTAGCAAAATAAAACATTTAATACACAGCAAACAATATTATTTATTATTTTTTGCAAGAAATAAGTTTATATTGTATTTATTACGAGGTAGGTTTGAAAAGTCCGTGCAAAAATAAAAACTACTTACTTGTTTGGGGTAAACCTTATTTATTTTTCTACATAGTCTCCTTTTAGGCTTATACACTTCGTCCAACGATGTTCCAGTTTGTTGATTCCTTCCAAATAATAGGATTTGTCCAAGTCTGCAAAATATCGATCAGTGCCTGCAATAACTTCCTCGTTTGAATAGGATCTTTGTCCCGCCAGCCATTTCTTCAAATTGGGGAACAGATAGTAGTCCGAGGGAGCAAAGTCTGGAGAATAGGGGGGATGTGAAACGAGTCGGAATCCTATTTCCAATAATTTTGCGACAATTGCTGAGGTGTGTACTGATGCGTTGTCGTGATGGAAAAGGACTTTCTTGTGGGCTAATCGTGGGCGTTTTTCTTACAGCTCGGTTTTCAAACGGTACAATAATGATGAATAATATGAACCTGTAATAGTTTTACCCTTTTCCAGATAATCGATGAGGATTATCCCCTGCGAATCCCAAAAGACAGTCGCCATAACCTTTCCCCCCGAAGGAATGGTCTTCGCCTTTTTTGGTGCAGATTCCCCCCTGGTAACCCATTGTTTAGATTGTTGTTTGGTCTCAGGAGTATAGTAATGAATCCATGTTTCATCCACAGTGACGAAACGACGCATAATGTCCTTCGGATTCTTCTGGAACGGCTGCAAACTATCCTTGGAACACTTTACACGATTCCGTTTTTGGTCAAGCGTGAGCAATCGTGGCACTCATCTTGCGGATAGCTTTCTCATGTCCAAATGTTCATGTAAAATATTATGTACCCGTTCAGTCGAGATGCCCACAGCACTAGCAATCTCACGTACCTTAACTTTTCTGTCATCCATCACCATATCATGGATTTGATCAATGATTTCGGGAGTCGTGACCTGCACAGGCCGTCCAGAACGTTCAGCGTCACTTGTGCTCATATGGCCAGTCAGAAAATTTTGAAACCACTTGTAAACTGTTCTAATCGAAGGTGCAGAGTCACCATAAGGTTTATCAATCTTCTCTTTAGTCTCCTGAGGCGTTTTACCTTTTATAAAGTAATGTTTAATCACCACACGAAATTCTTATTCATCCATTTCTAGAAAATCACTCGACTGCCTTGATTCAGACGAATGCCAAACACAAGGAAATAGACCAATATGACTGACTCTTGGTGAGCGTTCATTTAACAGATGCTACTAACTAAACATGACCTTGATACGCGCCGGTTGTGCCATCTCTCGGACTTTACACGGACTTTTCAAACCATCCTCGTATAATTTAAAACAAATCAGTATCGTCATCATTATCTTCTAGCGTTTTGTTGAAGCAAGTAAGACCCTGATACTGTTTGCACATGGTGGAGCAACGCAATCCAACTTTTACACATACATATCTTTTTCCGCACCCTTTTTTGCAGCTACATGATATTAATTTGAGTATCGACTGTGGAGCTGGTGACTTTGTGGTATATACGGGGGATGTTAAAGATGGAACTAAATTCGCAGATGTCAAATTAAAGCGCATTGATACCGTCAAAACGATTTCAAATTCTAGCAAATCAGTAAAAACAATTGATAATGAAGATATTATAAAAGTTGACAACTCAAATATTCCAACGGATTATTTGTACCATCCACTCCCCAAACGATTTACGCGACTGTTTTTGTCATTATACGACGTTTTTAATGCTGTCCTTGAGCCGACACTGGCCAACGATGGATTTTACGTTTTAGATGGCGGTTCTCTGATCCATAGGATTTGGGCAAAAGAAGGCTCATACTCTGATATTTACGCTGCTTATGTAAGGTACATTTAAAAATGTTACGGAGATAAGCTAATCGTTGTACAGCGAAAACTCTACAAGTAGAAAAAGCTTTAAAAGACTGAGACGAATGCTAAACCAAAAGTGTCCAGAAATCGAATTTAATGAGCACAGTAGTATAACGAAAACAAAAGCAAGCTTGAACAATATGAAAAATAAAGAAATATTTATTTTGCAGCTTAGCCACCGACTGGACCAAGGGAGGATAAGAACATTAAAAGCTAATGACCACGCAGATATGCTCATGGTTCACACTGCAACAAAAAAAAGCCGAAAGAAACGAGAATATCGTAGTAGTTGGGCAAGATATAGATCGGTTGGTACTTTACTGGGTCTTACTCCACTTAACAAAAATATATTCCTGCTAAAAGAAGGTCAAGGAACTGTCAAAAGAGAATCTACAGCACTCGATGCTTAATTGATGGAGATGTAGTCAAAAATTGCAGGAAATCGATCCTTTTTCTGCATGCAATCATTGGTTGCGATTCTACATCAGCATTATCCGGTAAAGAAAAGGTTCAGTTTATTCTGCTAAGTAAAAAAAATACTTGCAAGGAACGATAAATAGTTTCAATAATCCAGATGCCACCTAAAAGCAAGTAGTATAAGCAGGAGAACGATTTATTCTTCCCTTGTATGGGGCTAAGCAAAGCGAAAAAAGTTAGAATGAGTTACGGTACATCCACTTCAACAAAAATAATGGTCTGATAGCGAATACATTAATATTATTAAAGCTACCACCTTCTTCAGCCGCAGCTCGTCGGCATTCAATGCGTACTTTTCACCAAGTTCATTTATGGCGAGGAAACGCATTGAACCCAGAAAACTGGGGCTGGAAAAAGAATAATAACTTTTTACTCCCCGTATATACCACAAAGTCACCAGCTCCACAATCGATACTTAAAATAGTATCATGTAGCTGCAAAAAAAGGTGCGAAAAAAGATGTGGATGTGTAAAAATTGGATTGCGGTGCTCCACCATGTGCATACAGTGTGCCTTACTTGCTTTAACAAAACTCCAGAAGATAATAATGACGATACTGATTTGTTTTAAATTATAATAAATACAATATAATTTCATTGTGTATTAAATGTTTTATTTTTGCTAAGTGCGGATTTTCAGTCAACTTTGACGCAACATACTTTGGAAACTATAACTCGTATTAAAATGAATGTTAGAGCTTATTTATAGGTAATTTAGTAATTAACAATTCAGTCCTAGGCTAATCTGTCCTATATAGCTAGTGTAATTTTTCTAAATACTTAGAAAATCTGTAAAACGGGTCACATTTCAAGAGAGGGAGGGGGGAAAGCCGTTTTCAGGGAGGGCGGGAGAGTCGTGTATTTTAATGTACTCATATATAGTAATAATACAACAGCAGTTTAAAAAAATAGCCATCTTGTGTACTTTTTTCCGTAGTGTAAGAAAAATATTTAAAAAAAATTATTTGAATTGAAGCAGAAACGACATAAAATTAACATTTTTTTAATAGGACAGCTTATTTATCAGTTCGTTTTTGAAAGAGTCCTATTTTTAATTTTAATTATTTAAATTATATTGTTTCAATTTTACCAATACGTTTTAAAAGTAGTAACAAACTCTGGACTTGAACAGAACAATGACTTTTTGTGTTTAATCATTTGTATAAGCAGGTATTAATTATAGTAACCTTTTTATATTCCCTAATTTAAACCGCAAATTTTTTATATGAACTGAATTATTTGTCTTTTTACTAAAAAAATAAAAAAATCATTTTTATTAAAACGTACCGAAAAAATTAGGACGCTTTCAAAAACAAACCAATAAATAGTATCCCATTAAGAACAAAATAATTTTTTGTTGTAATGTGTGTTTGTTTTCTTTTAATTGAAATTACCTTCTTAAAATTTTTTTTTTAATTCCATTAAAAAATAGCAAGATGTCTATTTCATCTTTTTCTAAGCATGACGAAAGCCACAAATAGGGCCTTCAACAATAGGATCTTAAGAACTAATCCAAAATACAGTATCCAATCACCATTTTTTTGCCCAAGGTTCATTTTAGTCTGTTATATTAGGATGTTATAAATTAGTCCAAACTTTACAACCTTCGCCGTTTTTTTAATTCAACAATAATTTTTTACTTATCGGGCCCATCGCTTTTATGGAAATTTGGCATACAGGTGTTTTCTTGGGGACGCCGATCACGATTCTGAAGTTTTTTTTTTTCGAAAGCTCCTTGTTTTGAGTCTTTTTCTTTCTTTCTTTTCTTAGCCATTTTCTATCCTCTGGATATAGGCCTCTCTCATATTCTTCCAGGTGTTCCAATTTTGTGCCACCTGATACCAGTTTAATCCGGCTGTCAGTTTAATGTCATTATACCATCTCTGCTGTGGTTTGCCGATGCCTCTTTTCTCCCCCCATGGTCTCCATCTCGTCATTTTTCCGCTCCAGTTGTCCGTGTTTCGGGCAACGTGTCCAGCCCAGTTCCATTTTAGAACACCTACTCGTCTAGTTATATCCTCTACCCTAGTTCTATGTCTTATCCACTCCTTGGTTTTGTGATCTTTAAGTGTTATTCCTAGCATTTTCCGCTCTATGGCTCTTTGGTGCACCTTTAACTTATTAAGTATTTTTCTTGTTAAGACCCATGTTTCGCTACCATAAGTTGTTACTGGGAGGACGCATTCCATATAAATTCTAGTTTTTAGTTTCAGAGGAAGATTGGAGTTAAAAACGTATCGCAATCTACCATACGCTGCCCATCCTAGGCGTATTCTACGGTCAATTTCAAGTTCTTGGTTGTTTTTGCCCATTGTTATTTCCTGACCTAGGTAGATATACGAATTAACTTTCTCTACTTGTTGTCCCTGTAAGTTTATTTGTTCTATGTTTGTCCGTTGGTTTGTCATGAATTTGGTTTTTGCGATGTTCATTTCCAATCCAACCTTTTTTGCTTCTATAGTTGTAACTCGATAAGCATGTCCTGCAATTCTTCACAATTCGGGGCAAATATGGCAATGTCATCCGCGAATCGTAAGATTTTCACCCGATATATTTATTCCCTTGTTTTCCCAGTGTAAATTTTTAAATGTGTCTTCTAGCACTAGGGTAAATAGTTTGGGTGAGATAATATCACCCTGTCTGACGCCTCTATTGATTTTGATTTCTTCGGTGTCTTCATGCAACCTTATCTTCATTTTTGAATGTTCTATTAGTGACAATATAATGTTGATATACCTTTGGTCTATCCTTGCGTTTTTCATTGACCTTATAATTGCCCAGAATTCCACTGTGTCGAACGCCTTTCTAAAATCAACAAATGCAACCCACAAAGGAACATTGTACTCCGTTCCGTTCTTCGCATGATTTAAGACCCTAAGCGATGACTACCGTCACAGCGCACGGACACATTTTTTTGCCCATAAAATCTAACTTTTAATCTGCGCATCTGATACCCTTTGCCGGTCCATATGAAGATCAGTAATCTCCTCTGTCGTATTTTTTTTAATATGCAATTTTCCTTTAATTAAAAAAAATATATATATTTTGAAGTTTCTGTGCAATTTTTAAAATATTAAGTCAAATAACAATCAAACTAGGATTTGTTTTGTATTATTTTCATGCCAACGTAAATAATATTCGAATCCATCATAGTTTGTCCAAATATTTTCAAGACTTAAAGGTTTTTAACAAGTTAAATAATAGATTATTTCGACTAAGAGCTTCCTGAAGATATTGTGAAGGCTGTTACTGAGGTGAATATGAACCTATTACCAAGTAAATCAAAAGAAAGATACGAGCAGCAATACACCTAATTTTTAAATTGGTGCAAGAAAATGAAGATATATTTTTGGCGTACTTCTGTGAACTTAGTAAGATACGTAAGTCTAATAAGTAAGTAAGTCACTTTGGTCACGTAACTCCATGATTAAAAGTTTGGTCAGAATACGACACAACCTGGACATAACATTGACATCGCTTCTAAAGAAACAAAATGTTGATTTTCGAGCAAAGAAAGCTCATATTTTAGCAAAGAAGACATAACTAGGTGTAGGCCAGCCTCCGAATGAGGCTTATCAAATGATGTAAGTGAAGTAAGCACAATTTTTGCTTTAGCTGGCGCTTGTCGTAGAGCGGAGCTTACGAATATTACACTTAATGATATTCAGGATAAATTAAATTAACAATTTTAAAAACTATACCTTACGATCGTTTGATATTTCTGAAAAAATAAACAATGGAACCTTTCTGAAGCTTTACAGAAAGTATGCGGCCTCCTACCACACACCGTCATTTTTATGTCTACTATAAAAATGGAAAATGTTCCGTTCGGTGTGTAGGAGTTAACACATTTGGAAAAATGCTGACGCAAATCCTACTTACATCTACAGAATTCAAAACGTTATACAGGTCATAGTTTTAGTCGTACATCGGCAACGTTTTTAGCAGATTTAGGCGCAGGGATAGCCAATATTAAACAGCTTGGAGCCTGGAAGTCAACTTCTGTCGCAAATAAAATTCTATCATTCAAAAGCTTTGAAACATCATCCGCATTTCCATCCTCATCAACAAGTACAACTTTGTCCTGCCAATTGACAACAGACCTTAACTCCGCTGAACCAATCTCATTAAAACATCAGGCTAAGGCCATAGCTATAAATTTGCAAAGTGCAACGAGTTGCATATTTAATATTAATATTAGTAATAATACCTAATAGTCTAAAAACCAGTGAACCATTTCCCGCAAAGCTATATAGAAAATTTTTAAATATTATTTTACTATCGGTCAATTATGGAAATACCGTTCTGACAGGTATCCTCCGGTTACTTCATCATCCCTTAAAATTTTGAAAACGTCAAAAAAAATTTTTTTAACCTGCTTCCACGAAGCTAAAATTTTGATATGATGTAATTTACATATGTGTGAGTTAAAAAAAATTGACAACCTATTTTGATGGTTACAAGTATGTGCAAGACGATAGTAATGTTGTCGTCGGGATGGCAATTTATAACCTGCTCCCACAAGGCTAAAATGTTAAGAACATATTCTTGCAATAGGTGACAAGGTATCTTTAAACTGCCACACTATTCTGATGGTTGCAAGGGTCTTCCAATATATAATAGTCAGGGCGCTGGACGAGAGTGCGGTCGCAACAGACTCGTTTGAACTTCATTGTCAGCATTTCATAATTGACATTGACATAATAATATTTAAAAAGTTTCTAGCTTTATGGGAAATGGGTTAGTCGGCTGGTTCACTAGCTCTCCTACTATAATTAAAAAATATATTTTTCTTTGTTGTAAATTATGTTACTAAAACAATAAATGTTTTAAAGTTAGTATTTTTTAATGGGTTCATAGAAAAAATAATGTGTCAAAATCTTGCGGAAAATGTTTTTCCCGCTCTCGGCAATCGCGTGCGGCAAAGTAGCACTTCCCGCACTTGTTAGGAAAACTACTATGTTTCGGTGGTGTTTTTCATTAAAAATAATGACTAAAGAAAACAATTATAAATAAAAAAAATAAATATTTTAATATAAAATCTTTCTACATTTGAGTGTGATTAATTTCAAGAAAAAGGAATTTTGGGCAGTTTTAGGGTTAGTTTAAATTAAGGCATCATAATTTAAAAATTGGAAGTTTCCAAAAAAAAGTGACTCGGATTCGCGATCAGTGCGTCAAAAAATATCCCAATACCGAATTGCAAAAAAATCGGCGTGGGGCCCGATAAATAAAAATATACCTTAATTTCAAATAGACAAATAGTAACTTAAGTATTTTATAACAAGTAAAGCCCGCTACTTAATACTGTATAAGAAAATATTTAATTTTTAGTTGTAGAAGCTATCTTGTGTTAATATATTGGTTTACTATTTTTTTTTCAATTTCTGTAAAGGAGTCATTTATGAGAGATTTTTTCATTTAAGGATTAAATTTCACAAAACCTAGTTTAATCGAATTATATTGTAGTTTAAATTTTCACAGTACATTTAAAAGGTCAGTGTTATTTCTGTTTACAAAATAAAGAGGCTGATGTTATTTTTTATGACTTTAAAATTATTAAATTATTTTTTAATATGTATACTGAAGCGAAAGTAAGTATTGCATTCCCTGGAATTACAACATAACCTCATATTTTAAAGAAGAACGGCGCTAGCTACTGTGGGCAATAACTACATCACATCGGCCGCTAGCTAACATTGGCACTAACTACACTCGGCAGTAACTACGACAGGGCAGGCCACTTTAACGGGGCGAACAGATAGGGCTTCGTTATCTTTGGGGGATCCTAATAAAAAAAGGTCTTCAAGTTCAAACCGCAGACCAGTCGGCCTTCGTATTTGACGTGTAAGTGACTCGACGCGCAATTGCACCCTGATGGCAAGCCTGGAGTTAACAGCATCGTAAAAACCGAACCCTTATAGTGTTTTAATAGTGTCTCAGTTGGTAACATCAACAACAGCAGAGTTTTATAATGTATGGTAACAGGATATCATTTAGTTTTTGAAAAATTCATATTAATGTTTCTTAATAATTAAGCTGATACATTTTTAAAATATTTTAATTGTTGTTAAATGTAAGACTAGTACAGAATGGATGGACTTCTATACCACTTTATTCGTTTCAGGGTTTTTTCTCCTTTTTTAAATTTAATATGTATTTATTTAGTTGTTATTTTTTGGAATGCGAGTATAAGGTCCGGGCATATCTAGGTTAAAGTTAAGATATTGTTAACTTAACTAAGATAGATTTTCTTATGACTGAATGTGTACGTAATATGCAAAGTTGAAAAATTAGTGATGGTAAAAAATTAAACAGTAAATATGTAGTGTCTTAATGATCACGGAGCTCTCATCTCTCACATAAGAGCATGTGTGTATGTGCGTGTATGTCTGTGTGAGTGTGTAGGTATACCCTTATCTGTCACCTAAGGGTAAGTGTTTGTGTGTGTGTGTGCGTGTGTATGGGTATGTGCGTAAACCATTATCTGTCACCTAAGGGTTAGTGTGTGTGTATGGCAGTGGCGGCTCGTGGGTTAAAAAGTAAGGGGTTGCAATTCTAATGGTTCTTTAAAAAAAATAAATAACCACAATAAACTTAATGTAAATAAATAGACATACAAAAAGTGTAATAAAAATCATACAAGTAGCTACATATGTTACACATATAACCAAAATAACAAATTTTACTCCAATAAATCGTAAATCAGCCTGCTATATAAATAAAAGTTTGCAGTGGGACTGCAAACCGCATGCCGCTTATGAGACTAAATTCAGCGCCCAATGCCAAGATAGGCAACTCCATATACTTACGCTGACTCGTAATGAATCCAATTGGGTTTGCATTTTGATTGCAACCATCGCATCGGCATCGGCTTCGAGGATGCGACGCGCGATTAAATTAATGATATTTTAGCGAAAGCAGTCAAGTTTTTTTAATAATTTGGCTGTTATTTCCAGATAACATTAATAAAACAATAAATACAGATGTTCGAATAAATTTTTAAAAAATCTGTAACTATGTAATGATTAATATATATAATTTTTAAATTTTATTTTAAACCTTTTTTGGGGGTTGCGCAAACCTGCAAACCTAAGGAGGAACCGCCACTTGGGTATGGGTGTATATGTTAGTGTATGTGCAACCCCTTATCTGTCACCTAAGGGTTAGTGTTTGTATGTGTGAGTGTGTGTGTGTGTGTGTGCACGTACGTGACCGAGAAAACACAAATTATAGATTTATGATGATGTTTTGTCTATTCCAGATTTTATGTTTTAATATTTACTTACAGCCCTTTGCGCAAAGCATTACCATACAATTATCCTAGAACCCTGAAACGAATAAAGTGGTATAGAAATCCATCCATTCTGTACTAGTCTTACATTTAACAACAATTAAAATATTTTAAAAATGTATCAGCTTAATTATTAAGAAACATTAATATGAATTTTTCAAAAACTAAATGATATCCTGTTACCATACATTGTAAAACTCAGCTGTTGTTGATGTTACCAACTTCTAAATAATGCATTTAGTTGTAAGTATACCTAAAATTGAGAAAGATTTGCTTTTTTTGATTTTCCATATTGTAGACCTGAGGAAGAAAATAAATATTTTCGAAAGCTCGTTAAACTAAGAAGTGTTTCACTTTAATTAGCCCTCTCCTGGACCGATACCCAAGAAATTTAGTACCTTTGTTGTTTAACTGGTCGGCCAAGACTTCCTCCTCCTTATATATATATATATATATATATATATATATATATATATATATATATATATATATATATATATATATATACCATTTACCTTGGATAAGAGATATGCTGACAAACGATTTAGCAAGTATCTTTTATCAGATTTAAAAGAAAGATTTGGACTGCAAAAAATAACTAAACGTATAAAATATTAAATAAATACTTTAAAATAGTTTTTTTGCTGTGTATTCTGTAAAAAATATTATAAAACAACACATTGAGTTAGTTTTATTAACCATACACATATACCGGATAAGCGTCAGGCGTTTATATATGTTATCGTGAAACCCTCAAATCTGTCATTCCCTGAAATTACTGGTCAGTACATGTATTGCAGTCAACCAGCATAAAAATCCTATTTTACATAAACTAACCATATTTATTCCCTGTAATGCCTAAGCAAACAATGAAATAAAAATTATTATTACGATTTTTCCTAAAACGGAAATCGATAATATTACAGATCTGATTCTGTCAATCGGTAGCGACTGTATTTTATATTGTTTAGTAATAATTATTTTGATTTTACGTCTGTTTTATTTGCGAAATGGTCTTACCAAAAACCATTCAGTTTTTTGAGTTTTGTAGTTTTTATTTTTATATTTCCAATTTTCTCATATATTTCCAATGTTTCCTGATATATTTCCGGAAAATTTCCATTACTATATGTATATGATATGTATTAATTTTTTCTTTTGTATGCTAAGCCCTCTCTGTAAGACCAACCACAAGCTGCCACTGGTAAAAGGCCTTAAATACACTATAATCAAATGTAGATAAGTAAATAATAGATTATCGGCCGAGTGATGATCGAGTTGTTAAATTTAGCAATGGACTTAGTAATTGTTAAAGGTTAACAACGGTTTAGAATGTTTAACAAAAAGTCATTGTCAGTAAGGATATTTTCGCGACTTACCTTTTTTAACTACTGGTTGATATAGCAGTTCTTTCCCCCACTATTCTAACCGTGTTTAACCCGCCTATTCTCGCAAAAACGAAACGGTTTACGTATGTCAACTTACTACTAATGGTTTAATACACTTTTAAGTTTAAATTTAAATGTAAGGTCTTTGGAGAGTTAAGAAATAAGTCGAAAAGATAATATATAAACCAAATTTTTCATTTAATAAGATATTAGCTGTTCCAAGTCAACTATAATAAGTAAATTTTTCTTTTATGATTGTAATATAACTGTATTAATTCATTCATTTGGGAATTAACTAATAAACCAAAAAATCTGCGATCCAAATAGTTGTTAAACCATAGCAAAAAAAAAACATCACAGAACCAAAACAATAGAAAAGCCGCGAATCCTCCATTATTTTAAATTTAAATTTGACATAACCATTATTAACGCTCCTCCTGACCAGTGGCGATAGCGGTAGATACTGGGTACAAAGTAATGACGTAGATACTGACGACAGAACGCCTTCCCCTACGTTACCGCTTCTCGCGAAAATAAACCGGTATGTTAACTGTCCTAACAATGTTCAACGCGGTATGTCGCCAAAATTTGATGAGTGTTATTTAATGATTTTAGTAGGAAACCTGTCAAAACCTGACATTTTGTTAAACATTTTAAACCGTTGTTAACTTTTAACAATTGCTAAGTCCATTGCTAAATTTAACAACGCGATCATCACTCGGCCGTAAATATTGTACTTTATAAATGCATAAAATAAAAATAACTAATAACTTCTGACGCCTTTTTAATTTGAAAAATACTGTTTTTTCTTTGATCCAAAGGAACAATATTTTAAATAAAAAAAATATAATAATAAAATTTTTAATTACTATATGTTAACGAGCAATTATTTTACTAAATATTATTTTAAGCAGGTAAAGATGCTGTTCTAAAAATATAATCATATAGGGTTTAGTTTTTATGTATTTGGCTTGACAACAACAATTTTTGTTATATATAAATTAGTAATGAAGGTCGTCCAGATAAGGATTTACAATTGAAAAAATCACGATTCCTTTTTTCATTTAAAGATGTATTTTTAGTTACATAGCAAATTTTAATTTAGGCAACTTTACATTAAGTTATTTGTTTTTGATTTCAATAAATATTGTGCAATTAGATGCTTTGCGATGAAGTGGGGTTATTTAAATCGTACTAAAACTGACCCTGATTAATGTTTTTTTGTAATATATTTTTTTATTGGCTAAAAATAACTTTTGATGCCTAAATAACGCTTATGCCAAATATTTTTTATACGAAATTATATTACAAAATTACAAGCATTTAAAATTTACGTAGGAAACTTTCCCGAGGAAAGGGTATCTACGTCACAAGTAGCCACACACCACACGTATTCACAACGCCTGATCAGATACAGATCAGAGGACACCAGGGTAAGTTCCAATATTACATCTCGGATTAAAGCGAAATAAGTAAAATACCAAATCTGTATATTGAAACACTTGATTTTTATTTCTTGATTTAAAAATAGTACAGTCTATGGGGAGAAAAAAAGTATGTAACCTTCGAATTTTTTTGTACAGTTTCAATTTTTATAAATATTTTGAATTAAGTTCCTTTTACCTTTTAGATGAAAGTTTATATAAGCATATATATAAGTGTGTTTTTTATTTTTAGAGGGTAAAAACAACCCCTATGCCAAAAAAGTAAAAAACCCTAGAAATAGACGTTATGTAAATTAAAATCATATCTAAATAGGTGAAATAAATATATTTTTATATTGCAAGTTATAATTTACATTATATTTGTTACGTTTCGACCCTTAAAAATCACCCCTAATAACAAAATTACAAAATAAAAGTTTTTTTTCATCTTAAAATTATTGAATGACGCATATATTGTACAAAAAACTTATTTTAATAGTTTACCGAATAATAAATATTTAATTGCAATAATTAATGGTTTGTGATTCACAAAAAAAATGTTTTTGACAAATTAACATAATAACACATTGTGCATAAATTAAGTTTTAAAGTCTATTAAATAGAATTATGTAATAGTATTATAAATTAATTACACAAGAATGCCAGCTGTTTTTCATGCAAGGAATATGTGTAAATAATTTTTTTCATTTGGTTAATTTTTTTAATGTAGATTAGCTTAGTAGACTAATTGTATTTCAATATTTGTAGTCCTGGGGAAAAAAATAAGCTTAAAGCAGCACAAAAGCATTTTCATAAAAGCCCTCTAGGACCGATACCCTAAGAAATCAAAAATGATTATATATATATATATATATATATATATATATATATATATATATATATATATATATATATATATATATATATATATATATATATATATATATATATATATTTATATATATATATATATATATATATATATATATATATATATATATATATATATATATATATGCAAACTTCTAGCAGCCACATCTATGTTAGTTTTTATTTTTATTTTAAACCAAAATATTCTGTAAAAAATTCTACATTTTTTAACCTTTGAATATTCTTATGTCTTTTTTATTTTTTCAGTTATTTTCAAAAATATCAATTTTTTTTAAATAAGATTTTTTTAATTTAAAACGTTAAATTTTTTAAAATAAGCATTCTAAATCGCTGAAACTTATAGGATACATTACTACTATAAATAAAGATAATTGTTAAGGGAATATCTTTAATTTTGTATTTATCAAAAAATTAATTAATTTGTGTGCCGAATTTTTCTTATAAGTTGATTAATCTTTGAGATATTGACTTCAAATCGAATTCATTTTAAAGATATTTCAATGTACTTCACACAATGTTCAGCATGGTTGTCTGTAAAAACTAGAATTTTTTTTATTTATTTAACGTTAAATCCATGTAATTTAATGTCCGCTAAATAAAAAAATTATTTTTAACCAGCTGTTTCTCAGTACCTATTGCACATACGAGTATACAGGGTGCCACAGATTCGAGTGCATCCATGGGGATTTTGGAAACCGTAAGAGATACGAAGTCGGTTAAATTATGGCAAAGTTGCGCATTTAGGTGCCTAACAACATGCCAATTAGAAAGTTGTAAAATTCCGAGTACTTCCGGAGATATCCGGAAAAAAACCGAAATTTGGTGATTTCGTTTTTATTTTTTTCTGACGTTATTTATATAGATATGGAAAAACAAAAGACACTTTCTTATGGCCACTTTTTAAGCTCTACAAAACAGCGTTGAGAGATTTTTCGTACGACGTTTCGTTTTCGTTAGACCATCATCAACTTTCTTTTTTTAAATACGGACCTGGGTTTTTCATTTAATTTTTTTGAACCCCTTATTATCCCAATTACAAAAATGTATAACACTTAATATTTATTAACAAATATGAAACGCCCCTATAAGAAATGATGTGCGTTCCTTGTCTCACTCATTGTCTCTTATGGAAAATATGTTTATTTAACAAAAAAATATTAAGTGTTATACATCATTGTAATTGGGATTATAACTGCTTCAAAAAAATGCAATAAGCAATTGAGTGCCGTATTTAAAAAAATAAAGTTGATTATGGTTTAACGAAAACGAAACGTCGTACGGAAAATCTCTCAACGCTGTTTTGTAGAGTTTAAAAAGTGGCTATGAGAAAGTGTATTTTGTTTTTTTATATCTCTTTAAATAACGTCAGGAAAAAATTAAAACGAAATCAGCAAATTTCGGTTTTTTCCGGATGTCTCCGGAAGTACTCGGAATTTTACAACTTTCTAATCGGCATGTTGTTAGGCACCTAAATGCGCAACTTTGCCATAATTTAACCGACTTCGTATCTCTTACGGTTTCCGAGATCCCCATGCATGCACTCGAATCTGTGGCACCCTGTATAGATGAAAGAAAAAATCAATCTTTTCCTTTTGTTATAGACTTCGTTATTTTCTTTCTTATATCTTTTTTATAGAATGTAAATTTTCCAAGTTATTCGAGAAAAACTATTGAAAAACATGTTTTTTTTTAATGAAAAAAAAAACATTTTTAATCACGAATAACTCAGAAAACATTGACTTACCGAAAATTTTTCATTGGGAATTTCTTACCCAGAATTTACCCCTTTATCGATGTTCAAAGTTATTTTCAATGGTATAATTTTCACCCTCCAAAAGGAGTGGCTTCCACCCCTAGGTAAAAGCACACCACGGCACTATATAAACTTTGTTTCTTGAGCTATTTTTTACTTACTGTCCAAGTTTCAGGTCGTACAGGTACATTATAATTCCTAGGGAAAACCCCTCATTCACTGTAATAAAAGTAGAATACTATAATCTGTCCATTTCCGATTGACAAAAACCTATTGCATTGGTTTAAAATGTCAGTAAGTATGGTTACAATCATAAGAAAAAAAGCATTGGTTTAAAAAGTCGGTAGCCATGATCAATTACGAGGTATTTTACTCAAACGATAATAAACAATTTTTAGAGCTTGAATCTGTTTTTGTGGTAATTGCGATCAATTTTAACAGTTTTTCCACTTTACATTTATTATGTTGCATATTTAATTGACATTAAACTGATTAGTCTTAAATCAGACTAAACAAACGCGCTGAATTTTCTCTTTGTGCCTGAATAAAATAAATTAGAGAAGCAAAAAAACTAATATTGGAACCTCGCAACCCTTATATCGTCACACGGCTTTTTGGTCTAACGACAAACTGAGACAAGATATTTGAAAGCTTGTTCTTTTACAGGCAAAGGAAGAGATTTGACGTGTTTTCAGATCAAAATAAATTTAATGCAAGGAGGCCTATTGGAATATTGATTATGTAAATATTGCCGAACAGCAATGGCCAAATGAGCTGGGGATCCATTTTATTAAAATTTTCTCGAAAGTAAGTGGCAAAATTTCCAAAAAGAAAATGATAATGTGTTGTGCAAGAAATTTCAATATAGATTTTTATTTAGGTCAATAATACCTAGCCAAATATTTATTTCAAATTGATCATGATGATGTTAAACTTTAGAGACATTTGAATATTCATAGGTGTTGTGTGTCATGTTCATGCAGTGATTCCAGATCTTGTAAGGCGCGTGTCGCCAGTGACCAAAATATTCTATAAAAATTTTGTTCGCTGAGATTCTTTTATTTCCATTAATTTAAAACAATATAAGACGTATTGCTAAATCAATCAGTAAAAGTTCCTAAATATGTTGCACGTGATATAAATGTATTATTTGCATTCCTAAAACTACATAAATATTTCCTATATTGTTCATTAACACAGCAATTATACCATGTCATATTAGGATATTAGCAATAACAAAAACATTAATTTCTTTTAACGAACTTTATTTTCCATCAACTTATTTTGGTGTATCCCGTATATCTGCAACATATTAACAATAACTGGATCTTAAAGAAATTAAAGTAGTGGATTTTAACTACAAGTTTAAAATATTAATATTATTAATTATTTATCGATGTACTAATATCCAAAATATTTAAAAATATTATTGTTACATCCGCGTTTTGTTTACAAAATTAACACACGGGTCGGATCTACTTTGATGATCGACGCATGAAAACCATTTATATCTCAGCTATGATTTGAATATTGAGGGTTATTAGTACTTATATCTTATATCCAATTATTTACCACGTTCGTTGGTATCAGCGTTGGATAAACTGAATCATTAACTAAAATAGGTTATTAAACAGAATGTTTCTATATATGGATCAAATGGTAAAAAATGCCATTATTTAGTTTCCTTCTGTGATAGAAGTTTGTATAAATGGATCTCCCTAATTAGATATTTAAAGATCTGAGAGATTAACGGCCGAGTGATGATCGCGTTGTTAAATTTAGCAATGGACTTAGCAATTGTTAAAAGTTACAACGGTTTAGAATGTTTAACAAAACGTCATTGTCAGTGTTATTCAATGATTTTAGTAGGCAACCTGTCAAAATCTGACATTTTGTTAAACATTCTAAACCGTTGTTAACTTAGCAATTGTTAAAAGTTAACAACGGTTTAGAATGTTTAACAAAATGTCATATTTTGACAGGTTTCCTACTAAAATCATTAAATAACATTGACAATAACGTTTTGTTAAACATTCTAAACCGTTGTTAACTTTTAGCAATTGCTAAGTCCATTGCCAAATTTAACAACGCGATCATCATTCGGCCGTAACTATTTTATTTCTGCTACCTAGCTTTTGCCTACAAATGTACTTTTTAATAACTAAAATTTACAAAAAAATGTAATTTCATTACAAATAACACACACTTAGGTTTTTTATGACTTACAAAATAATACGTAAGTCATCCTTTAAGTGCCAATAAAACACTGAAGTGGTAAAGTAATTGGTTATTGCATATACATATGATTGTAACGAAAGAGGGTGTCCTTTTACCTTTTTGATTTAATCTACAGAACTGTACCAAAGAGAATAAAGTTTTTTTTTCTGTGACTGTTCATTGTAATATTTTTGTGTATAATATTGCCTTTGTATTCAATTTTAGTTTTTCTGTGTTCATTTGTGTTTCAAGTATAATTTTTATTATTATCACAAAGATCCGACATGACATATCGGTAATTATTACTATTATTATTATTATTATTATTTACAAAGATCATATAGCTCCGACCCCATAGGGCGTCATGCGGAAGGCCATCAAAGAGTATCAAAGAGTGGTCTTCGCGTCCGCTTGGTCAGTGATCTTCGACCAAATTCATTTGCGTAAACGAAGGTACCCAAGGAAAACAGATTGCTGCATTTTCATCACCAGTTGTTCGGACAAATATTGTCATGCGGGAATACACTTCAGCTCCCCCAACACATTTTCCTTTATGCCCCCCAAAACGACGACAATCATGACAATCAATCGCACGTTATATTCCGGATAGAGCCTCCGAAGTTGGCCAAGAAGATCCTGATATTTGGCTCGTTTCTCCCATTCCTTTATATTGATGTTAGTTGCCGTAATAATGTCTGAGGTGATAATAAAGTACCCGAAGCGCATAGTTATGTCGGTAGATGTAACCACTAACAGCATGCACTGGACCAGCTGACAATAAGAGTTTCGGGTTGCTGTCGACAGGCTCGACAAGCAGTAGCAGGAATGTTAGAAAACTGACTTCGGTATACGAATGTGTTTATGACCCCATCCTGGCATGCTAGTAGGAAACCCTCGGTTTCAGACTTGAGCTCAACAGATTTTAAAAACCCAAACGTGAGGTTTCGAGATAGATTGAGTCTTTCTATGTTTCGGTAAAATACTCCGTGTTGCGGCTTATTAATGTGATCTTCTAGGAGCATCTGCTGTTCTGCTCTTTTAATTGCAGTACTTATGGCTTTAGACTCAAGTGTTACAAGTGATTGGTCGTCGTTTGGATCTATTTCAAATCTGAGACCGAATTTCTCCGCTGCTCGCTTCGCTGCCTTGAATAGAAATGCTCCAACATTAGCTATTATTATTATTACTTTTTTAATTTTAATTTAGGATAATAACAGGAGTAGCTTACTTTATAGCGCATTAAGATAAACATTTTTTTTTAAACCGCTTAATTACCGCAATTTTTTTCCACGTTACCCTTGATTCTGACAAGCAAATTAAAAGGTCAATATTTGAACCTCTTTTATAAAAACTTTAAATTTAATTTTTACAAATTTATAAAACACTAAATATACAAAACAATAAATACAATGATTGTCACATTATCAACTTCTGTTACATTTTTAACTTGCTTATAATTTTATCAGATGTTATTTTGACATACGTCACAATTTTAACAGATATTATATTTTAAACAAGCGCTACTCATGACAGATAATATTTTTGCTGAAGATACGTTTTTATGTAAATACCTTATCTAGTTATCATAGCACTTGATAATGAAGATAAAATGTATTAAAACTATTATTAGAGGTCGTAATCAGCTTCATCAATCTTTTTACATATAATTTAATTCGCAAAATAATTAATCTATTCTAAGTTATATAACAAACACGATTATTTAAAATAAATAGTTTAAACTTACGAGGTGTTCCACTTAAAAAATAAAATTTTATAAATAGAGTTCTGTGAATATAGAATAAATATATACCTACAACAAAACAACTTATATAGTAAAGGGTTACTCATTTTAGGGCTTTATTTTTAAACTTCCCTGTACTTTTTTAAAAAATATATAATATAGCCATTTCGTGTTTTTTTTTCGTAGAATTCAATAATCAAAAGAAAAACATTTGAAACAAAAACAAAAGAGTTACAGCACAAGTGACGTATTTTTAAATGAAATTCCCCGTTTATTTTTATTTCAATAGATAGAGATTTTCACAATGAATTCGGTGATATAGGGGTTGCTGGGTTTATTTCCTGCGGTTCTGCTGCAATATTGTCTAAAAGCTGCATGATACTATAAAGATAGTTTCACCTGAAAAAACCTGACTGACAGGTCACAGGTGCTTATTTGTCAAAGTCAAGAATTTTAAAAATACGTTTATTACTTTTTGGAGTAGTTTTATAATGAGGTTTTCATCAGAAGAACGGCTTCAAATTATAACTCTCTATTATAAATGTGGAGAAAACGCCAGAGAAACACAACGAAGATATGTCACAAATTTCCACCGAAATGTATCAGTAAAAATACTTTTCTATGGGGTCACTTGAAGAATGTCGTTTACCTAAATGGGAACACAAACACGGAAGAAATGAGAGAAAAAATTGAAAATTAAATTAATCGTCTTAACCAAGAACCTTAAATAATATCGGCGAGCTTAGAAAGGCTAAGAAGGGGTTATAGATCATGATTCGAAAGTAACGGGGGTCATATATAACATTTAAATTATTAGTAATATTATAATTTTTGGTTATAAGTGTTCTTACTACCACCATATTTTACCTCGTATTGTATTTTAATTTTTTCCGTTTATTGAAATTTTGCTGCTTGGTTTAGAAATAGATATATCATATCATTTTTAGCATATAATATAATTTGAAGCCGTTCTTCTGATGAAAACCTCATTATAAAACTACTCCAAAAAGTAATAAACGTATTTTTAAAATTCTTGACTTTGACAAATAAGCACCTGTGACCTGTGGCAGCCAGGTTTTTTCAGGTGAAACTATCCTTATAGTAATATACAGTTTTTAGACAATTGCAGCAGAACCGCAGGAAATAAATCCTGAAACCCCTATATCACCGAATGCCTCGTGAAAATCTCTATTGATATAAAAATATATGGGGTATTCTCTTAACTCGTAACTCTTTTGTTTTTGTTGCAAATGTTTTTTCTAGTTAGATTATTGAATTCGACGGAAAAAAATACACGAAATAACTAAATTCGTTTTTTAAAAAAGTACAGGGAAGTTCAAAAATAAAGCCCTGTTTACTTTAAAATGAATAACCCTGTACCTAATAATATTTAAGTTTTTAAGGTAATGTTATAAACGAGCAAACTATTTTTGCACTTAATTATTTAATTAACTTACAAACAATCTTAGTAAACAAACTACCTTAAAATATCTAAAAATAAAAAAAGGTTCCATTAAATACAAGCTCTAAAAACTGCACTTTTACCGTTTATGTAGCGGATTAGTAGAACAAGTCGCAAGCAAATGCCATAAGTCAGGCCAATGTAAAAAGTGTTTTCTCAACAAGTAGTACACTAAATTTTTCGTTGACCAAATCTCTGTAATGCATATTACCACAGGAGAAAATAAAAACCTTCCCGACTGAGCATTTACATGATGTAATTCATGGGAGAAATTTCTATACACGTTTTAGCCATAGCCTTTGTATAAAAAACCGTCCTAATAAATATGGCATTTTGATTTATTGGTATTCTAAATAAAGGTTTTTACCTACTGTTTTTTAAATTATTTTCTTACAACAACCGTAGTAATTTTATATTTCCGATATTTTTAACAGCTTCTGGGAGAATTTTTTGCAGTTTCCTTCGACAAGAGGGTATAAACTGTAAAGAAATACTCCAGTTGAAAAATTTGCCAACACAAACAAAGATTAGGAAAATATTACAACGAAATCTAAGTAATATATTCCTGGAATATAACAGCAAAATTTTTGCACTTAAAAATATATTTTAAAAATTAAAATAACTGAAAACGATTAAATCCTGTTCGCTTTGCAAGAAAAAAAAATTAAATAAAATACCAATAGAAGAAATTTGAGAATTTATAAAAAATGTGTGTATTAGTGGTGCAAGTAGAAACTCGGCTTTAAGTTGGTTGCATAAAAAAAAAACTTGATCGCATCCAATAATTCCTCCGCCTTTATGTATATGTGTAGCGTGGTCATTGCAGTTGTCATGTCAGTCATTTCGTGTGTATCAATTTTATGAGTAGGATTTCGATAAGCAACATTTACGTCATTTAATTCTATTTAGTTTAAAAATGAAAAAAATAATGCAGCTCAGGCTATTGAATTGATTAATTCGACTTTGGGTGAACATTCTGTAAGCCATTTAACAGTAAAAAAATAGTTTGTAAGATTTCGTGATGGAAATTTAAGTCTTGAGGAAGATCCACGTCCAGGTACAGATAAAAAATTTGAGAACGAAGAACTTCAAGTTTTACTGAATGAAAATCCATGTCAAACTCCAGAAGAGCTTGCAGAATTTGCTTTCTCGGTTTATTTTTTTTTCCTGCATAAAATCATTACGGGTGATGAAAAATGAATTTGGTACTACAATCTTTAACCTAAAAAAGCATGGGTTGACTCAGGCCAGCCATCAAAATCAGCTGTGAAACCGAATATTCATGCAAAGAAAGTTTTACTCTGTGTCTGGTGGAATTGAAAAGGAATCATTTATTACAAGCCTCTCGATCCTGGCCAGACTGTTACAGCTGAGCGTTACCGGAACCGTTTTATCAAATTAAGCGATGCGGAAAGTGATGTTGCTACATGACAATGCACGTCCGTCCACATATAGCAAAAACAACGCAAGAACTTATCTTCAATTTAGGCTGGGTAGTTATGCGGCGTATTTACCAGACTTAGCTCCTTCTGATTATCACTTATTTAGATCAATATCGTCATATTTAAAAAAGCAGCAATTCAAGAATGTTGAAGTTGTGCGAAAATGGCTCGATGACTATTTTGTTTTAAAACCGCCAAGTTTCTATCGCAAAGGCGTTCATCTACTACCCGATAAATGGCAACAAACCATAGATAATATTGGCGAATATTTTGATTATTAATCTTTGTAAAAAGTATTTTTTTAATAAAGTTATATTTCATAAAAAAAAAACGAGTTTCTACTTGCACATCTAATATTTTTATTTTAGGCAACTAACTTGACAAATGTTTTAATGGTTGTTATTCGAAAGACAGGTTTATAAATAGACTTATGTTTGTTTTGTGTATATGTAGTTGCCTATAATACAATCGTTTATTAATAGAAAATTGTGAGTTATTAAGGGTTATTAATAAATGATTTTATATACGGTAATAATATTTATAAATAAACGATCGCTGATAATAACTATTTAACAAACAAGAGTGTTAATAGGATCAATTACTGATAGACGCTGTTTAACGGGCCAACTAATGGCCGAGTTATTTAGGGGCCATTCATTAATTACATAAGGGTCCCAAGGGGGAGGAAGGGGTAAAACCCATTCTTACGTAATATTTTACAAGTAAAAATTTATTATTAAAAATATAGTTCTATTTCGAATGTTGAATGGTTTTCTTTATTCTATAAGGTGCACTTCAATTTACATCATATTTTACAAATTTTAATTAGTTTCTTTAAGAGTGCATTTACGCTACACCTTAGGGTTGGGCGAAAGGACGCGGAGACGGTGGGCGGAGACTAACAAACTCCCACTACCACAATTTTCGTACAGCCGCATTAAAAATATTATATTTTATTTAGGTTCTTCCAAATTCGGTGCATCGATGCGATGTTGTTTCCGATTGCAAGCCTACAGGAGATAACGTTTTTCAGTAACCATTTTTAACTTAAATTACATATTTTATATATACATTACGATAAAAATTATCGATAACTTATAACGTTTTTGAGAAAAACATTATTCCCCGAACCCCAAATTGGATCAATTTTCGCGGCGCGAATGGACTCTTAAGACTAATTTAAAACTAGATGATCATTATTTTAAGTGTTATTCGTTTATAGGTTGTTTATTTAACTGATTTATGTTTGCTTACTTCAAGATTATTTAAACACTTACTTTTAATTATAATAGTAATATCCAAAAGACTAGATACTTGTCTAATATATTACAAAGATAAATCTATATCTGATAGCAAGGAAAGAGTATAACCTAAATTATCTGATAAGAATAAAAATATTTGATTTACGTCAAACTGTGGATTTTAGTGTAACTGATCTTTTCTAACAACGTTTTATTATTTAAAAAACAAGATTGAATCCTACGAAAGAAGCAGCTAGCGCTCCTGCGCTATATCTGCCCTTACAAAAGAATCGCTGGTAAACAAAAATAAAATTATCAAATTGACAAAATATTATAATGCTTTCTCGAAAATAATAATGGACCAAAAAATTTTTTATAGCTTAACTACTATTCCTTATGCATTAAAAAGTACTGCATAATAAGTATTTGTAGTACATTATTATGGTTTGTATTATTTAAAAAACAATAGGTATTATTATATTAAGTGGTCTAATATATTATATTTTTCTTAAATGTGAGACAAAATTTCTTCTAAACGAACCAAAATAGATAAAAGATAATGAAGATAGATATACACATAAACAACACACACACACACACACACATATATATATATATATATATATATATATATATATATATATATATATATATATATATATATATATATATATATATATATATATATATATATTACAGTGTGTCCCAAATTGGTAGGGAATGTGTGGGGATCTTGGAAACCATGATAGATAGAAAATCGGTTAAATGGGGAAAGTTTTGGACAATTATGTTAGTAAGCTAATCCCGTTTACTACATGGTTTTATCCATTCAGGATTTTGAGAAATTTTGAAAAAACCTGAAACATGCATTTTCGAAAATCGGCCATATTTTTTTATAAGTGATTTTTTTTTCAAATCTGTAAAAACTTCTTCAAAGCAATTTTTTTTGTAGAATATGACCCAGTAGTCAATTTTTATTTTCTACGTTTCGGGTTTTGAGAATCGTCATCAACTTTACTTTTTCATATGGGCACCATATTGGATTTTTTCGCAGCCAATTAGTGCTTCTTATTCTGATTTCAACAATGTATAACATGTTATAGTTTAGGAGTTTATAACCTCATCTACTTCAAAAAATAAATATTTTCTCAGTTGGCCTTGATTCCGGCAAAAGTCATCTAGCGTCATTGGCAGCAGAAGAAATGTTGATATAGCTGCGCAAACGTATTTCGACATTTTTTCTGAAAGGCAGCATCCTAAACTAACATACTTTCGAAAACTGGTTACAAAGTTGCTTGAAATCGAAAGTTTTAAAAAACCACGACCTAAGAAGTACGTTGAAGAAAATCGACAACAAGAAGCTGCAGTTAACCAACATTTTAAAGAAAATTCCAACATCTTCAGCCAGGGATGTTGATAGAGAATTCCACATACCTAAGTCAACCATTTATAGGGAAGGTTTCTTTGATCCAATCGATACACGGGGTAAATTGAAAAAGTAATTTTTGAACGGACATTCTGCTGTTAAGTTATGGCATAACTTTTTATTTCAAAGGTGTTTCAAACAATATGTTTTTCTAAATTTAAAAATAAGGGTAGTTTTCTTTTATGCTATATTTGTTAATTTGCACCTACCCAGTATACACTAAGATTTATTCTAAAACTTTGATCAGTGTTTCGTAAGTTTGAGGGCATGCAGAGATTTTTATCCAAAGTAAAGTTTTATATCAGAAAAGAAATAAAAGGGTTCCCCACATGGATCACCAATTATGCCGGTCATTATTTATATATATATATATATATATATATATATATATATATATATATATATATATATATATATATATATATATATATATATATATATATATATATATTATTATATATATATATATATATATATATATATATATATATATATATATATATATATATATATATTCATTTTAAATTAAACACCATCAGAATGTATTTAAATATATTAAAAATACATGTCAGTAGAAGATAAACGATACGTTTCCTCCAAATATGTTAAAAGATTTTCCACATTAGAAACAACTTTTAGGCGCCAAAATATTAAAAAAAAAAAATTGTCAACTACTTAATTTGCAAACGGCGCAAAATCCATTGGATTTGGATGGTGGTATTCCGTAAAAATTATTTTTGGTGACAGTAAATCATGACCTTGACTTTGGTTGGTATTTAATTAATATCAAATAAAACCATTTTTTGACAGTGATTTGGTAGCCCAGTTAGAAAAATTGACAGTGGTTAAATTGTCTGACCAATCAAGAACCAAATATTTGCAAAAACCCCTAATAAAAGTGACACGTATTTTATAAAAAATTTATTATCGTTCAATTTTTCCAGTTTACAATAATTAAAGATTATTTACTGTAACTATCTTAGCCAAAAAAGCATCCTTTGGTACCAGATAATGACGTATATGTACATATTTAACGAGGTACTTACCAAGAAGATTAAATCCTAAATAACTACAATCCTCCAGGCGTATGGTACTACTCAACAGATAGTCAGTACCGTCCAATTCTCCATCGGAAATGGTACTCATTTCACCGGGACTTAACGAATAATATGACAACGGCATCGTAAATTACAGTCCAAAAATTTTAAGCGGACGATCAGTACTATAATATTAACTCGGACATTAAGTAGGTACTGTAAAATACACTCGCGGAAAAATATATACTAGATAAAGCAGATAAACAAAACTAACATTATTAGTCGATAACTTGTTTAAAAACTATTCTTTCGAGTCGTTTGCCTTACAGAATCAACAATGATTGATAGAGGTACTATTCCTCGAAATGGTAAAGCTGGTACTAAAAGTAAATACTGAGATACTTAACAAAAGAAAACATGCAATTAATTTTTAACATTTTAAAATGTTGGAGGGGACCAAATATTAATGTAAGATTTATCTCGAAACTGATAAGGCCGGCTTTAGTATTATATTTATTTTTCAAAAATGTTGTTTACCGAATACGTTTTTTATAGTAACAATTCAATCAATTAAATTAGTTTTAATTGCATTTCATATACAAGGTGTTTGGATTTCTTAAGACAGTATTAATTATAGTACCGAAATGATAGTGTGACTAAAAAAAAATAAATCACTTGAGTTCCTTGGCAAATTCTGGATTACTGTTCCTGATATACCTAAGCTTTTGACCAGGTCTGGCATGATGCGCTACTTAATTCTTTTCTACGGTTTTTTTTCTAAACTTTGTGTCTGGCTCTTCGGTTTTAAAAATGTTGTTTACTGAACACTTTTTTATAGTAACAATTTAATCAATTAAATTAGTTTTCATTGCATATCATATACAAGGTGTTTGGATTTCTTAAGACAGTATTAATTATAGTACCGAAATGATAGTGTGACTAAAAAAAAAAAAATCACTTGAGTTCCTTGGCAAATTCTGGATTACTGTTCCTGTAATACCTAAGCTTTTGACCAGGTCTGGCATGATGCGCTACTTAGTTCTTTTCTACGGTTTTCCTTCTAAACTTTGTCTTGCTCTTTGGTTTCAAAAATGTTGCTTACTGAACACGTTTTTTTGGAGTAACAATTCAATCAATTAAATTAGTTTTAATTGCATATCATATACAAGGTGTTTGGATTTCTTGAGACAGTATTAATTATAGTACCGAAATGTGTGACTAAAAAAAAAATAAACCCCTTGAGTTCCTTGGCAAATTTTGGGATCAACGTTGTTGATATATCTAAAGTTATAACCAGGTCTGGCATGATGCGCTTCTAAGTTTCTTCCTATGATCTTCCTTCTAAACTTTTTCTCTGGCTCTCCAGTTTCTTTTGTAATCGTCGTATATTAGTTATTGTAGATTGTCAATTCTAACTTTTACCAAATTAATGCTGGGGTACCTTACTATTGGAACCAACTGTATTTCTACTCCATATTAACAATCATTTCCACGGTTAACACAATTTATAGTTTTGCTGTCGACAGTACCCTTCTTTCTAGTATTTAGTTTCTTAAACCAGTTCGTAAGCCTGCTTTTTCAACTCTATTTTTCTAGAAATGTTAATACCTGTTGCCTGAAGAGCTCTTTTTTAATAAAAACCTACAAAACTACCTTAAGTTCCGTTTTAATCAACTGCTTCTTGTTTTACAACAAACCTTCCGTCCCATGAAAAAAAAAAAAATATATATATATTCTAATATAATTTTAGTCGTTTTGTTAAATATGAAAAAGATTAATTATAAATCACTGCTTTTGCAAAAAATAACACCCTAGAAATTGTGAAATTACTATTCTCCCCCCCCATATCTTTGCGAACTCCCTCTTTCTATGTTTATTAATTGTACCATTTCGGTTTCGACATCTTATTTTTTAGTACTATTTTTTGCGTATTTTACTTTTTTGGAACCTAACAAAGTATTGGAGCCGATTAACAAAAGATTTTCTTTAACATATTCCCATTTTCGGTTTGCAGTCTTTAACAATAATTAAAAAGATTTTGTTTAATTTCGATAGTGTTTCAGATTAAAAAAGGTTTATTTGCTCACTTTTAGGAAAAAAATATGCCAAATACTAAGTGGAATTAACCAAAAATACTGTTTGATTACTTGACTACTTAACGGATACTCAATTTGCCAACGCTTTATAGCTTTGTTGCAAAGCAATCGCAACTTTAGTATGAACGTATTAGACATAGCTGGAGCCTGAGCAACACTTCGAGGTGGAATTTCAACCTTTCCATCATATTGGGCGTTCCGACATGTACGACATCTGTAATCTTACCCTTCCAGGTGTAATGGATACAAAAAATGTTAGAAATCACCCAAAAACATTTAAAAAACTTTTAAGGCGCTTTAAGACATTAGATTAATCTCCATCCCGAGAACTAAAAATGCAAGTTTCCGCGCCTTCAACAGTCGTTTGCCCAAAAAGTTTTGTAGTTTTCAAAACAGTAATGATAAGGCCGAGACGATGGATTCTAGGCTTTCGTCTTGTCTCGTCTCGTCTTCTCAAGAGACTGACTTCTTTCTCGATAAATGCCGTGGGGGACAGAGAACGCTCCTTTCTCGCCGAGATTCTCTCGCGTCTCTCGAGGTCTTTCGATCATTCGACTCAATACAAATATTAATTAGTACCAAGTAGTCCACAATTTAAAAAATGTTGACAAGCTTAGAAATAAATTACCTAAAAATACGAAATAAACAAAAACTGAAAGTTAGTTAACTAATAAAATTGATAATATCCATATAATTCACTTATAAAAGCCGTATACGCCACAAATCACACTAACCTCTATACTATACATCGTTAAAGTCAAAATTTACTTTTTGTTCTAATTAATAAAAATTTATTAAAAATGTGTAAGAAACCAAATTCTTACTAATAAAACTTTCCTTTGGCCTAGACCAGCGAGGCACCATGTTGTTATTTAAAAAAATAAGCAAGTTTAAAATTAATTTTAAAACAACAAAACGATTTTAATCTAAATAATGAGATTGTCTTTTTTCTACTTTTCACGACTAAAGTAAGTAATTGAACGTATATTCACAGCCCTCTCGCCAAAAATAAGAAAAATAATTGACATTGCAGAGATTTTCAATGTGATAAAAGAAGATGTCAATTAATAGGCAAAGTCTTGAGCGAAATAAAAAGACAAAAAACTTGCTGTTGCGATTTTTCTTTTACTGACCCAATAAGAAGAGGGTATACCGCGGGCAGGGCTTTTGGTCGATGCGGCGGACGTTAAAGGAGTGATTGTCAATCGCATTTTTTGGACATTTTTTATGATATTTTTGTGTTTATGCGGTCATGTTAATCACTGTTGTATTTAATACAATAGTAATTAAAAGGTATTGAATTTTTATTAGACTTAAGCCTAAAAATAAAATAAAAATGCTATTCTAAAAAAATAAACTCATGAACATTTTTAAAAATAAATGAAATTAACAGTAATCCTAGGAATAAATAACTCTAAAAAATAAAATCACCCGAGCCGATCATAAAACTCCATCCTAACATTCGATCATACCTCGGGTGTAATGGAGTTAGTAATATCAAATATTTTTATTTGCCCTTAACTCTCACATTAACCCCTGTAAATTAGTTAAGTTAATTGGCCCCTCAAAAAAAAAGTCAAGTCTATCACTTTAAGTGATGCAGAAAATAGCTGGACGCTTGTACTGCATCTTCCTGCATGCCTCAGCCAACGATATGCTAACGAATCGCCGTCGTCGTATTAGAAGTGGAACAGGAAAAATTGTTGCCATTCTCTTTTTAATCTGGTGCCATACCATATGTTACTTGGTTGCATTTACATAAATCAAAGTTTTGCCAAAAAAGAAATAAGACAAGACAGAAAAGAGTGGCGTCTCGAGTGAAAGAAGGGATTGTCACCAATAAGAGAATTCACTCGAGTCCATCAGATGAGACAAGGGGACGGCTTCTCTCGTCCCGCGCGACTACAAAGCACCAATTAAGTTTTCGAAGTTCAAAACGGAAGTAAACAACAATCTTAATACCTATTAAAAAAAAATGTGTACAAAAAGCAAACACAATGTTATTCTAGTTTGAAATATTCTGTTAAACGAGTAATTTTTCAATACACATTTTTTAATTTTAAAATGTGAATTAAAATAGTTTAAGTACATTTAACTGTATTTTTATAAGTTATCTTATCATTTTTTTAATTCTAAAATATAAGTCATGGAAATATGATGCTTATACAACAGAAATGATATGCCTTTCGACATTACTTATAAGGCAAACAAACCATAATGTTGATATGACAACACACAAAATAAGAAAATAAAAAAAAAACGTGAGGTCGCGAAAAAAATTAAGAAAGAATGTAACAAACGGTTGTTTGTACATCGCTGTCAACAAGAAATTTTAGGCGCCTTCTAAAAAATATTATAATCACTTTTTTAACCATGTTTATATTTATAAAGGTTTTTAAGTATCTAAGTTCAGTGTGATTGCTACACACTAAACAAAAAATAACTAATTTTTTTAAAAATAGGTACTTTAGTCCTTTTATTATGCATTTTGAAAGCTTGATAGTTTAATAAGATTCTAACTGAAAATTATCCCCATATCCAGTTTTTTATAAACGGATACGGTTCAGACTACCATATTCACTTAACGGCTTAAGATAATTAAATAAATAAATAAATAAATATATATATATATATATATATATATATATATATATATATATATATATATATATATATATATATATATATATATATATATATAAGGGTGTCCCAAAAGTAATGAGGCACAGAGCAACAGCAGATTCCTTAGGTCGAAATAATGCAATTTACTTAAACTTGCCTTATCCGAAAGTTGATAATAACAAAGATACAGGTTGTTAAACTTTTAATTTTGCTTTCGTTTTTTCTTAATAATTCTTTAACCAAATGACCTAGCGGTACAAAATTTGGGATCTGGGGGTTTTCTGAGGCGAAAAATTTAAATTCGTCCACGCTTTTGATGTTGCTACTAGAGGGCGCCAGTTACGACCTACCTCACTTGTTTTAGATCTCGTAACTTTTTTTAAGCTTAGAATATTGACCTGTTCATTGAAAAAGGTCCCCAAATCCCCAGTGACATTTGAAGGTGATTTTCGGGGGGTTGGAGGCGTTTTTGGGTTTTGTGCCCCGGAAGACCTTTGATCAGCGTGTTAAGAACTATCACTATGCAAAGTTTGAAAACAATTGGCGAAAATTCATTTTCCATAAAAAAAATTGCAAGATCCTTTAAAGTGCGATTATCTCGGGAACGGCTGCTCCTAGAGACTTAAATAAAGTATAAATTTTTGATGCAGGTGGATTAATAGTAACTCATTTTTTAATAAACAGGTCAATATTCTAAGCTTAAAAAAAGTTACGACATCTAAAACAAGTGAGGTAGGCCGTAGCTAGCGCCCTCTACTAGTAACATAAAAAGGGCGTGGACAAATTTTTAATTTCTCGCCCAGAAAAAGATTAAATTTTGTACCGCTAGGTCATTTGGTTAAAATTAAGGGAAACAAAAAAATTTTAACACCCTGTATCTTTGTTATTATCAACTTTTCGGATAAAGCAAGTTTACGTAAATTGCATTATTTCGACCTAAGAATTCTGTTGCTCTGTTCCAATTACTTTTGGGACACCTGTATTATATATATATATATATATATATATATATATATATATATATATATATATATATATATATATATATATATATATATATATATATATATATATATATTATTTTTCTAAATGAAAGTTCATTTTTTTAAATGACCCCCTATATTTTTTGATGCATAATGTTAACGAGATATTCGCATTTAAATACAAATTTAGAAGAGAAAAATCCGCTCAAATTTTAATGTTGTTTTACGTTTCTATGGTCTCAGCGGTTAATGTCAAAATGACGGTTTTATTAATCTGTAAAAAAATTGTTTTAATCGTTTATTTCTTGTTTAAGGTTTTACGTATTTCTACTCGTCATGTGATATCTAATTACTTATTAATTATTACTATGGCTGTTTTGTCACTCTACAAAAACCGCTAAAACCATAGAAACGTAAAAAAAAAACATTAAGAGATGAGCGGATTTTTTCATTCTTAATTTGTATTTAAATGAGAATATCTCGTAAACAATTGAATATAGGGATATGATATGCCAGATAAAAAATATCTAGAATTTTATGCAGAAAACAAAAATGCAACAAAAAGTATAGGGAGTCATTTAAAAAAATTAACTTTGTCCTTGTACGGGCTTTTTGATACACCCTGTATACATAACGTTGTTCGCAAAATATATAGCAGCAAAAACTAAAATATTTTGGTATTTCTATTTCTATAGTTGCTTATATGTAGGTAGGTATATATATTTATTTGTCTGTCCACGTGATTCTGAAGTTATGGCTTGAGCTAAAATCATGAAATTTGGCACAATGGTAGTCTTTAGCAGTGGCTAGAACCTAACGAAGCCCGTTTCTTGAATTTCGCCCCCGGGAGAAAAATAGGAGCAATAAAAGTGATTTTTTACCGTTAGCCGTACGGAAGGCGTCTTATGGAGACAGAGGCTACTTAATATTGTCTCTCACCTGGCGGAGACAGGCTTTTCATCTATGCAGGGTGTTACAGAATGTTGTGAAGAAAATTTAGGGGCAGATTATACATCCAAAAATATGAAAAAAAGTTCATATAAACATGGGTCAGGAAATGCTTCGTTTTTAGGTTTTTAGTGATTAAAGTTTTTTGTCTTTTATAGTTTATTTCACATTTCTCGAAAACTCGTGGAGAAATTAAGATGAGTTTTTGTACACGCAAATGTATAAATATAGGTCACATTTACATGTACAAAATTGTGTTCTAAGGCACTTAGATCAGTGGCGTTCGGTCTGGTAAGTACTTATTTTTAGCGAAAAAAACTGTATGCCACTGGTTTTTCCAAAAATAGTATTGCTTTCTTAAAGCCAGTTTAATTATGCTTAAAAAGTATCTCTTGGACTTTTTCGTTCTGAGTTACCGTTTTTGAAATAAAACTAAAAGTACACTTAGCTGTTTCATGTTTTATTTATAATTTTATTATTTTATTTGTACTAATTGTTCAGGAATAATTTATTTGATTTTAACTTTAGATTGGATGCTATAAATGGCTTCCCTCTGCGTTAATGCATACTGTTAATCGCATTCGAATATTTCTACTGCCCCTTCGACATATTTGAGGTTTCCGGCGGAAACAGCTTATACGGATACGGATTCATAAATTAATTTTTATTTCGAAAACAGTAAGTCAGGACGACAAACTCCAAGAGGTACTTTTTAAGCAAAAATAAACTGACTTTAAGAAATTAATACTAATTTTTGGAAAAACCAGTGGCGTACAGTTTTCTTCGCTAAAAATAAGAACTTACCGGCATAAACGCCACTGATGTAAGTCCCTTAGAAAATAATTTTGCACATGTAAATGTGACCTATAATAATATATTTGCGTGTAGCAAAACTTATCTCAATATCTCCACGGGTTTTCAAGAAATGAGAAATAAACTTTAAATGGCGAAAAACTTTAAACACCCCGTATCATAAAAACAAAGCATTTCCGGACCCATGTTTATATAAATATTTTTTCATATTTTTACATGTAAAATCTACCCCTAAATTTTCCTCACAACATTCTGTAACACCCTGAAGTATAATTAAATTATTTTTTATGAAAAATAAAATAATATTAATAAAATATACATAAGGCACGGGACAGAGGCCAGGGGCAGAGTTTTTCTTTAGCCTGGGCACTCAAGCGGAGGTATTTGCTATTGAGATGTGTGCTAGATCGCTGGTTGATCGGCACTGCACACGTAAAACAGTTAAAATATTCTCCGATAGTCAAGCACCTCTTAAGGCTCTTGAATCCAGCCGATGCAATTCGAAAACCGTCTGGAATTGCAAGGATACGCTGACCAAACTGGGTCAAAACAATAAGGTTACACTACTGTGGATACCTGGACACACAGGCCTGGAGGGCAATAAATCCGCAGACCTCCTTGCCAAGAGGGGGCAGAAACAAAATTCACAGGGCCGGAACCGGTCATCGGTATATCTTATTCGGTACTGGCATGGACTTCCGGGTCTCAGACACTCCAAGGCCTTCATAAGCCCACCGAACCAACAATGTACTGTCAAACTACTGGAGCAATCAAGGGTACACCTTAAAACTCTAGTGGGACTGTACACGGGACACTGCAGATTAAAATACCACATGCACAGGATCGGATTAGCGGAAGACGCCGAGTGCTGCATGTGCATGGAGGAGGATGAATGGGCAGAACACATACTGTGTTCGTACCCAGCACTGGCACGACTAAGATTCGCAATCCTCAGCAATGACACCTTGTTGCCGGGGGAGGTGAAAGACCTCTCTCCCAACAGGATCATCAGATTTATTAGGAGTCTCGACCTGGTGAGAGAAATATAAAAGGGTATGAACCACAATAGACCGATCGGTCGCGGTGGAAGGGTGTTATACCCACTCACTTTAAACCTGCCTACCTACCTAAGGCACGGGTTATATGCCATACTTGTACTTTTTGAAGCACATATTTATACTTGCCACATTGTTAATTATACGGTGCTTGTAGTTTAAGTTTAAATATTTATGTAACACCTGTTAACTAAATACAAAACCGTTTTGCGACATGATTTTTAAAATGTTTTAAGGAATTTTTATAGTTTTAAAGTTTTTTCTTTACTTTAGTCTAGTCGAAAAATGTGTTTCCTGCGAAAAATAGTTAGAAGGCTTCTAAAAATATGAGCGATAGCACATTCGCTGCTTAATGCATATCTGAAAAGGCGTTTTGAGGATTTTTTCTGCCAATGAAAATTGCAGTTGTTATTAACAAGACACGAAAAAAAGTAGCCCTTTTTATTTTTTGAAAATAAATCAAAAACCATAAGAGATAGCGGAAATTTCCAAAAAAGAGAAGAAAGAGGAGAAAATTAAAAAAAAAGTCCCAACACACAAATATTTCTATTATTTGTATTTTTAATTTAACGCTGAAAATGGGCCTCCGCGCAAAATTTTTGGTTGCGCGCTCGGAGTCAAAACAGCGTACGTCACACTAAATAATTAGTTTTAAGGTATAAAATATTAATTGATTTTTTTTTTAAATTGTGTATTCAGAACACTACAAAGAATTTATTCCCGTTGAAAATTTAACTTAAAGTTAATTTTTCAACAAGTTAGACAATTGTTAATTAACTAAATTGTTTCGAAATGTCGTCTTCATTGTACTTTAAAAAAATGTTTAATTAATTGTAGCAAAAATTATTTGCTTCGTGGAACCCTTCTTATATACATACTTAACAATATCACGCCATAAAAGTTTTTAAAAAATGTAACCTTTATTTATAATAATTTTAAAACTTTGACAACAAATAAAAAAATCAGAGTAATATAGTTAGTGATGAGCAAAACAAGACCAAGACCAAGACCGGGCTAGTCTTGGTCTTGGTCTTGCAAGCCTGGTCTTGGTCTTGGTCTTGCAAGCCAAAAGAAGGTCTTGGTCTTGGTCTTGGTCTTGCACCACCCGGTCTTGGTCTTGGTCTTGGTCTTGCTGCAAGAGTCTTGCTGGTCTTGCTTTTTTTTGGTAGTAATAATGTAAACTAAGCAATCTTGAATAAAATATATCTTTTTATTACATAAATATAAATCAAGATGGGGACTATATTTTTTGCTTTAAAATTTAAAAATATACCAGTTTTAATTTTAAACGTACATTTAAATTATTTGATTAAATAGCATATTTTTAATGAAGGCGTTTATTTATTTATAGCGCCAGGGCCGGATTTAATTTTTTTCCGCCCATAGGCTAATAAATTTTTGCCGCCCTAATATGTCAATATTTTTTGGATGTAAACTACACTAGTAATTCTTATAAAAAATTATTAAACAAATTTAACAAAAGTAAAACATACAGAAAATTAATTAACAATTTTTTAAAACAAACAAATTTCAGGATATTTTTACCTATTCCATTTTTAAAAAAATTAATCGTAAATTTGCCGCCCATAATATTTGCCGCCCTAGGTTTCAGCCTACTCAGCCTTTGCGTAAATCCACCCCTTTATAGCGCTCTATTTTTGGTTAAATTAAGACACAACCTTCTTTTATACATTTGGTGGCATAAAGAAACATTTTAGGGATAAGAATTATATAAATTTTCTTTGAAGAAGCAGATAAAATTAAAGCAAATACAAAACTGTTTACTGTGTGAGCCGGAAAAAAAAGACTTTTAATTTCAACCAGATGTGAAATATATGTGAAAATAATTCTGATATGTAATCATTGGTTTCTGATTCAAAAAAAAAGTTGTTTAAAAAACTTTTCAGTTTATATGAACTTTTTACCTTTAAATTGGTTTGTAGAAATACTTTATAAACAATCTGCAGATACAAGGTGGCCCAATAGTGTGACAAAGCTCGATATCTCCTAAATCTTCCATTATGGTAAAAAACCAAACATACAAAAATTATAGACAAAAAGGGCATAAAATGTAAAATTATTTTCTATTCCAGAATTTTTCTATTAATCCACTGCCACTCAAGAAAACTCCCTTATTTTTAGCTTTTCCCCTAAAATAAAAAATTTATTGCGAAAAATCAATTTAGAAAAAATCCCCACCCTGTATATTATGCTGGAAATTGTTGTTATATAGGAACAATGTCGACGTAGATGGTTTTTAAATATTATTTTCGGTTTTGACTTTTCCGTCTAAACCGGAAGTGATTTTTACAATCCATTTATATTAAAACTATTCCTTTATCACATGGCAAATATTTTATATTAATCCATTACTTTCACATTATCTTAATTTTAAGAAGCAATCTAATGGTGCCACCTCTTACAGTGTGAAAAAGGATTTTGAAGATTTTTGATCCACCCTGTAAGTGGCATTACTTAACAGCTAATTAAAAAAAAAAACATTAAAATTATAAAAGTAATATTCAGCTTCCATAAGTTTTGTACCCCTAGTTTTTCTCTGTCGTAAACGATTTCGGAGATGTCAAGCTTTGTCGGACCATTGAGTCACCATCTCATTATTTTTGAAATATGTTATTAAATTTATTCGTTATCGTTGTAAAAGAACTCTAGAACTAAAAGAACAAAGTAATCGATTTAATTATTATTTTATTTAAGAAACTCTTACTTATTAAATAATCGCCTCTTTTGAAAGTTCTTGACACAGTTTTTGTCATGTCTGTATGAAATGCCTCTGTATATTAAATACAACAATAAAATGTTACAATATCAAAAAAAGTTGCATAGGTGCAAGAGTCTTGCAGGTCGGTCTTGGTCTTGCGTAGTCTTGCACACCTCGGTCTTGGTCTTGGTCTTGCATACCCCGGTCTTGGTCTTGGTCTTGCAAGCGAAAAGGCAGTCTTGGTCTTGGTCTTGGTCTTGCTGCAAGACCAAGACCAAGACCGCAAGACCAAGACCGGTCTCGCTCATCACTAAATATAGTCAAAATTATAAAATTATTATAAACAAAGGATTAAAATTTATTAAACGAAGCGAAAAACTTTTACGACAATTATTTAAACATTTTTTCTAATACACAATGAAAACAAATTTTTTAAACAGTTTTGTTAATTAACACTTGTCTAACTTTAACTTAAATTTTTAACAGGAATAAATTCTTTGAGGTGTTCTGAATCCAGAATAATTTTTAAAAAAATTTCAATTTTTATTTAATACCTGAAAAAGAATTATTTAGGGTAACTTATTCTGTTTTGACTCCGAGCGCGCAACCGCGCGGAAAGGCCCATTTTCAGCGTTAAATTAAAATTATAAATTATGGAGATAGAGTTTCGGGCGTTGGGACTTTTTTTTGAAAATTTCTTCCTCTTCAAGGAACTTTTTTAAAATTTACGCTTATTACGGTTTGTGAACCTCAAAAATTAAAAGAGGCTTCTTTTTTTCGTTTTTTGTTAATAACAATTGCAATTTTCATTGGCAGAAAAAATCCTCAAAACGCCTTTCTCAGATTTGCATTCCGCGTCGCTCATTCGAATTTTTCGAAGCCTTCCAACTATTTTTCACAGGAAACACACTTCTCGACTAGACTATCTGGTAAAATTTTGCTTGCTGCAATTATTGTTCTTGCACGCAATTTTCTTTGAAATTTGTAAGCTGTTTTTACAGTTTAAAAGATTTTTCGTGTAAAATTTTTCTTTTGTAATTTTTTTTATTTGCGGACGCGTACTTTTTGGTTTTAAAAAATTGCAGCAATTTTTCTTTTATGCAAAATCACTACTAGTGATTTTTAAGGTACCAACCTAAAATATTTTACCACTATACAATTACCTTCGAGCATATACCTACAGATGCAGCCTTTTTCTCCCTGTAACGTGCTGACTGGTTGGAGGGAGAGGTATATACCCCGCTTTGCATCAACCAATCAGCACATTGAAACGAGAAAAAAAGTTAATACACCTATTCTTCTTTCTCTCTGGCACGCTTGTTCGTACGGCCAAGCGGCAGGGCTGCATCCGTAGGTGTAGGCTCGGAGATTTTATCAAAGGCCGAGGCTCTTGTAGATTAACCAAATTGTATAATGTCAAAATATTTTGGGACTGGTACCTAAAAAATTATCAAGATAGTCGGGCAGCCAAAAGAAATAAAGCGCCTCCTGTGTTCTTGCATAAAGAAGAAATACAGCAATTTTAAAAACACCAAAGAGCCCGCGTGCGCAAAAAGAAAAATTGCAGCAAGAAATTCGCGCAAAGACAAAGCAAATTTTTTGTGTCGTTAATTTGGAAGTCTGGACGCTTTGGCTATGAATCTGTTGTTATATCCATTATCAAAATAACAATTAATAAATAACATGTATTTATGATCCTAAATTACAAATAATCATAATTATAAATAGATAAACGAAATTGTTTTCGCGGTACTTAAAGTGAAAGTTATCAAAGTCGGTTAATTTTGCAAATTAAAGAAGATTTTTCAGGTACATTATCATTTTCAACAAATAATAAGCACTTTAATCCTTAAAAAATGAAAATTGGGGAACAAACAAGAATATTACGTTTTAATAAATGTTATATAGCTTTGATGTTAGCAAACAAGATGATTTTAATATTTTGGCCAAATAAACAGTGAAGTAGTTAATTATTCACCTTTTAATTTTGTTACTTGCTTTGTGGGTGATTACACAGAGATTATACCTAGATGCCTTATATAATTGGTGTTCAGAGACCATACTTAGGAAAAATAAGGGATTAAATTTTAAAATTTAAACAACAAGTTAGAAAAAGCAGTAAAAATAAAATGTTACATAACATAATCTTTTCCATACCACGTTTAACAAGTCTGCTTTTATCACCAGTAGTATAGGACTGACTTCTTCGTGGAGCAAAGATACACCTTAATAAGTTATAGGTGTGTAGATTAAACTTCAAAGGTAGCCAGTCAAAAATTATTTTAATCTTAAATTTAGCAATCGCCAGTTAACCGAAAATATTTACTTTTTTATGTTATATTTACGGTAAAACTGTCAGGAATATTAAAACCTGATTTTTCGTATATTTTAGAAATTTTTATAAATATAAATACAAACCATTTATTAGGTGTTTAGGGGAGCAATATCGTAGGTACTTTCTACCACAATAAAAGGTCTGTTTATTATTCAGAAATATTTTACACTATTTTACACTTTTTCTACACGCGTAGTCCTAAAATACACCTTCCATAAGAGCGCTTACGTAAAAAAAGTCTAAAATAATAATGTACACTATTTCTGAATAACAGACCTAATATGATGGTCCAAGAACTGGTAGATATATTAGAAAAGGTATTTGAGGCACTATGAAAACTTGGAATATCTAAACACAAAAACAAAGATCCTGTAAACCGACCCCCAAATTTTTAAATTTGTAATGTGTTTTGCATAAAATATTTTTAAGGCATCCTAATATTTTACACTAACCACAACTAACCATAATATATTATAAATACTTTTTAAAACCTTGTATTTTTATTTATTTAACACCTTTTCTCTATTAAACTGCGAACTTTCAAATTCAAAGGCAGCGGCCCTCTTTGCTTATAAAATCCCTAGTGTATACATGGTTGCGGCCACGTTGCGGCGTGTGAAAGAGGAAGTTTACAAATAAATGGAAAAAAGGTGTAAAATAAATATAAAAACAAGTTTTTAAAAAGTGTTTATGAAATATTGTGTGCTAAATTTAGTGTAAAAATCAAGAATTCTGTGCAAAAAGGAGGAATAGTGTAAATAAGGTTATTTTGATTTTCAACTTTGATAATTAATATCTCGAAAACGAAACGTTGCCGAAAAAATATTTTTTTAGATTCGTAATCAGCGTCCCAAAAATCCCTGTATACCAAATTTGGTCAAAATCGAAGAGGAGGCAACTTTTGAGACAATTACCAATTTTACTTTTTGTAACTAGTTTTACTTTTCGTAACTAGTTATGAAAAATAAGATATTTTATAACGTCAATGAGTTGAAAAGTGTCACTTTAAATCTCAAAATGAGAAAAAGAAAATTCTGTTTTATTTTATTAAAATGATAATTTATCAAAAATTTTTAGAACGGGTGGTTTTCTGAAAATGGAGTTTGAATGTCACGTCACCCATTTGACACATGCAAAAAAACCATTTGTCGAAACTACAAGGCTGACAAGTGGACCTGAAAATATTTAGACAAAAGTACTCTGCTGTGATAATTCTTTTGCACTATATACGTTAACGCTGATACTTATGCATTTTTTTATTTTCTACACGTGTACTCAGCTACAACTCTCTTCTTATTAAAACTAAAATGTCATATTAAATTCGTTGATAAGTTACTACATAATAAACTATTTGATAACCTACTCGACCGCTAAGTCTAGAAGATAAGAATCCGGCCCTTAATGATAAATGTCAACAAGCCTTTATATAAAACAGCTATTTCCAACCAGTGGCTTGCAAACCCATACCTAACGGATCACAAACACAAAATTGGACCATCTATTAAAATTTGTTATAAATCTATAATTTCTATGTTAACTTACTTATTTTATTTAATATTTAATCATGTAATCGAGCTATAAGAAATTCGTTTTTGGGCAAATCAATAAATTCGTGTGTATTGTTGCAAGCTCTAATGTGCATTGTCTGAGAGCAAAGATTATAAAAGTGAAAACTTAACTTTTATCAGTGGAGTACATAATGAGTCTATAGTAGCTATGAATAAATTTTAATGGAAGAAACATATTTTATTACTTAAAAAAACTTACCACAAAATAAGTAATGTATTTGCTTTCAAGTAATTAGTATAAAATACAGGGTAAGTCGGGAGAAACGAACCAAACTCCAGGTGAGTATTGTACACGTGAAAATAATTTAAAAAACTCATATATGTTCTTATCCGATTCTCATTTGTTTTCAAATTATAGCGTAATTAAAATGTTTTAAATAGGTTACCGCTTCTTATTACAAATGCTGTAGGTACCGATTGTTTGGTCCGTTTTGTTGTTCTGACATGTGTTAGTGTCAGTGTGTTTGGCGCGTCTATTTTCGAGTTTGTACGATTAAAGTCTTATAAAAATGCCACGCTATATTTTAAAAACAAATGAGAATCGCATAAGAAAATATGGGTTTTTTAAATTATTTTTACGTGTACAATACACACCTGGAGTTTGGGCGTTCCTCCCGACTCACCCTGCATATGTTATTGATTTTATAAATAAATAATAACTTTTATAAACCTAACAAATATTTCAACCTTTTTTCAGGTACGCTAATATCCATATTCCATCGAAGCAATCTCTATTTTGTCTTAAAAAAGGCCCTTTATTTACTTTTTTATCTTGGGACGGTGCACGAAGGCTCAAAGCCTCAGTACTAATATACTGTTGGTGTCTGAAGTGATGTTAGAGGCAGTTTAGTGACACGAAACGTAAAGATTTGGAGATTTAAAGGGAAATGAAAGATTTATACAGGCAAAAAGTTGAAAGAGAAGAAACGAAGTGGGAAATTCGGAGCTTGTCCATCTGAATTGTGAAAAAAATTACAAAAGTGGCAAGTTGCGTCGTCTTACTCTAGTGCGAGTTGCCAAGAAAGAAAAAATAATATAAATACCTTTAAACAGGCTCTTTACAGATTATCGGAGTACAAGAAAAGAAAGCTTTCTTGTAAGAGTGAGGTCATTAATAAGGTAAACAAAGCTTCACGTAATTAAATCAAGCATGCTAAGAGTTGTCAAAAACAGCATTCCGTGCAAGCCATTGGACACTCATTAAACTACCGACCATGCCCAACGTTGGTTAACTTCGCTGATCTGACAAGAAGATAAGGTCGTCAATAACTTTTTTATCTTTATGGCAGTCCATAACTTTGTAAGTGTTGGAGTACACAAAAAATTGTAGGAAAAGAAGAGTTTTGTAACTAAATTTCCTACAAGATAAGATTGATTAGAAATCGCAAAATGTTTTAGACTTGTTGCAAAATAGCAATAAACAAAAAACCAAGGGAAAAAATATATTTTTTTGCATGAATTTTTTGGACCCTTAGAATTCCCTGACGACCTTCATATTCGGCCAGATAAAACTTCATGCCATGGTGAAACATAATGCTAAATTTTGTTACAAACCGTTTAACAGTTTGTGCATAATAATATTGCAATCCAATTTCGTTTGAAAAAATAGACAATTTTGTAAAGTGGTTAGAGTCCAAAATATTGGACTTAACATCAGTTTTATAACCTTCGAACATACAGGAGGCAGTCTTGTACCTCGACGTGCGAACAAGTGTGCGAGAGAAAAAAGAATAGGTGCACAAGAGCGCATCCCGGATTTTGTTCAGGGACGGGCAGACAAGGAAAAACTAATAATATTACAAAACTTTACCTAAAAATAGGAATCTTTACAGGGACCCGGGTAAATAAAGAATAATTCAAAATTTCTTAAGTCATATTTATTTGCGGGATCCTAAAACTAGACATTAATTCTACATCTACATATAAATAAATAAAATTTCACACCCTTGGTAAGGGGAGAGCTGCCTACGATCTTGTAAGTGTTTAACTTTTTCTTTGGCTCGGGTGGAATGTAACCTTTCCCGCGGACCAGTTAGCACGCTGAGCGAGAGAGAAAACTTATAGCGTATTTTCTCTATCGCACGCTGTTCACACGGACGAGCGGCAACGTTGCCTCTAGGTAGGTGTATGCTCGAAGTGCCATAGAGATGCGAAGTCTAAGACATTAAAAAATATTTTTTAATAAATAAAATAAAATAATTTACATTTTAATTAATACTTATTTAGGAAAAAAATTAAAGATTTAAAATAAAAAAGAAAGAACCAAGAATCGAACCCTAGCGTCTCAAGGGGAAGACTATTGAGCCAACAGCGTTAACACTTTAGCCACCAAAGAGAATCTTTTACCATCAGCTTAGACTTATTTCTCAATTTGGCTGACAAGTGTGCTTTATTATTTTGAGGGGTACACATCCTAAACGTACATATATATTAATAGACATCCACTTTTAGCCCTATGCATTTCTCAATTATAATAATAAGTTTTTTTAGGTCCGAGCCTTCCCCTTTAAGTACGTATTTCGTTGCCAATTGCCAAGAACAAACATTCGTTCTTGTTCGCCTTGTTTGTATGTGTTCTTTGTTTATTGTTCGCTCTTTCCGTCTACATAGCGCAACCAAACATTTGTCCACTCTTGTTTGGCTAGTGGAAATAGTTTTGGATGACGATAAACATTTTTTTTTTATGTATCGACGTCTATTCGAACATGTTTGAACAAGAAGAAACAAACGTTTGTTCGCCGTTTTCACTGTCTACACTAAAGAAAAACGTTGGTTCACTAATGTTCGTTCTGTTTTTTCGGTGTGTACATACCTTTACACGAACATGCACGAATTTTTATAACACATACCGCTATAACGGCGTAAGGCCTTTTAAAAAAATCTCTCTATTATTAACGTTGGCAACCTGTATCTTAGCAACCAATCGACCGATTGACGATTTTGATTTATTAAAACAAGCGTCTTTGTTAGTACTTTGAAAGCAAATTTGCATTAAAATTTTTCATGGAAATTCGTGGAATAGTCAATTTGCTTTAAAGCAAAAATTTGTTTCATGACTTTAAATAATTGCTGAGGACGCCCAAATGATCCAATTTTCATTTTTTTTTAATATTTGAAAGCTAAAGATCTTTAGTGTATGTGAAAGAAACTTAAATATAAACTGTGATGGTTTGATGATCCTTGGCCGAAAATGGTGCTCCTCAACATAAATCTAAAAAAACTGCTGTTTTGGCTTTTTTTATTAATTTTTTGCAACACACGTAATGCATTTCACGATTTCCAACCAATCCTATCTTGTAGCAAATTTAATAAAGGAACTTTTTCTAACTACAATTTTTGTCTACAACTAACGAGTTACAGGGTTATAGGCGATTAAAGTAGAAAAAAATAATCTATAATCTATTTTTTTACATTTTGAATATATAGCAAATGTTCCGGGCCTTTCTAAGAGGGATCATATCTTGATTTCAGTTATATTTATTCTTCCGAAGAGTTTCCAGCAAAAACATGCCTGCCACCTCGTACATGCAACTAAAAACTGATAAGACTTGGTCTAATATAATTAAATTTTTATCAAGATCAACTAAAGTACCAGTTAAGTCAGTGATAGTTGTCTAAAAAAAAATAAATGACAAAAAAACATGGTGTATTCTTAGATTACCCATGTCGCAATATCTAATCTAGAATTATTCATACAAAATTAATAAGAAATTATCTTTTACAATGTTACAGATATTCTATTCTGATTTATTAGTTGATAAGAGAATAAAATGGAATATATTTTATTATTAGATCTCTACATATACAACCTATTACTGATAACATAACGTCAAAAATTGAAAAAAATGGTTAAAATATAAATAACACTAAATTTTAATTTTTTTTATATAGGGTGTTTCAAACCTTTCAGTAGCGTCCTCCTCAAATTAAAATAAGTCAAAAAGTTCTTAGTAACATAGGTCCGGTAATATCCTGTTTTCGAGTTGTGGCCAGTTAAAGAGTTGGTAATAAAAACTGATTAAATTAATTGAACCTACTAGAAAAATGAAATTTAATAAAATTTCGCAAATTTGAATTAAGTTTTATGTAGAATTTATTGACGTGGAAAAATAATTAATACACGACTTATCAAAAGGTTTTTAAAGTTAGGGGGTTTTGTCGTAACAAATTTTTTGTGCTACGTTTTTTTCGTAAATTTAACTTACATAACAGTCAAAAAACGGGAAATTCTGAATAAAAATAGATTCAAATGTGCGGGAAACAGCTTAGTAAGTTTAACGCACGTCTCAACGCAAATTGTAACTTTATTTTACTACCTAATTTTATTTGATAGTTTGATTATCATTATTAATAATAATAATAAAAGTTCAGCCTTTTCAAGATTGTGTGCGATTTAAATGGCATGTTTGCGGTTATAGTTATTATTTTTCTTATTCCGAGAAGTGTGTTTGGTGAGTTTAAAAAAGGAAAAATGATTTCCACCTCTGTCGCACACACTTCTTGTCAATTAGGAAATGCTTCTTCCTCTAGCCGTTTTGCTGCCTAGCAATTTTTAAAGGTTCTCGCGAACATAGAATACAAGCTTGCTGTTCATATAGTCAGAGAGCTCATGACATACATAATAATATGTTTCATGAAGTGTTTGATTCAGGTAGAAATTTCACATAGTTGTTTCGATACGATAAATGAGTAAGTTATCGACTGATTGCCTGACTTATCTGTATACAGCAGGTACTGAGCATACAAGAAGTCGACCCAAATTTTTTTCATGGTTTTCAGCATGAATAAAAACACTTTTTAGTTTTAGAAATAGACAACTTTGGGGCGGTTTTTGATTTAAAATTAACCTCCTCCAAAGTGATTGCCTTTTTTAGTTTTAATTCTTAACCAATTTGGGTTTTGGATCAAACACTTGTTTGGCAATTTTTTTGCACCTTTTCTGCAAGCGCAGGACCTGGTGTACGCAGGTAAGTTAGGCAATCAGTTGATTACTTACTTATCTATTATATCTAGATAACAATTTAAAATTTCTACCTTAAACAAACACTTCATGAAACATATTATGTCATGGGCTCTTGGACTAATAGGTGGAGATAAATTTCGGTTATTTTCAATCTGGCTAGAGATGGTTCGGCATTATATTGCTAAAAATCGAATTTAAGAGTGTTCGGGCTTTTTGTATTGACAATTCCTCCAATACTAATTTAACAAAAACTTTGAGGTAAAGATTCCAGATCGAAGTTAGTGGCAGCAACCCGATCCCCCCGGCACGGTTGGAGACATTATATGGTATACGGATGCTTCCAAAACCGAGCAGGGAACTGGAGCTTGCGTGTACAGTGAAATGAGAAATTCATAATTCTCCATTCCACTATAGGAACACACAGTTCTGTATTTCAAACGAAAATTTATGCTTTACTGCACTGTGCAAAAGATGATAACAGGAGGGCTTATAAAAACAAGCGGATCTGCATAATAACAGACAGCCTGGCGTCACTAGGGGCACTAGTAAACCCCAAAGTAACGTCCAAGCTGACATGGGAATGCCAAAAAGAACGAAAAGTCCTGGGGGAACGCAACAGAGTAACTCTTTTGTTGGTACCAGGACATTCGGATAAGCTTGCGAGACAGGGATCATCCACTCCATACCTACCAGAACCTGCCCTTGGAGTGACCAAAACCACAGCACGAGAGCAAACCAGGAAATGAATCCGAAACAAACACGAGGAATACTGGGGAAACCTCAGAAGAATTAGACATGGAAAAAGCTTCATAAGCGGCCCATCCAAAAGAACGAAGGAAGAACTACTCAGACAAAGTAGGAAAATACTTCGCATAACAGTAGGGTTGCTAACAGGGCACGATAACCTAAGACGACACTTACACAAAAAAGGCTCATACAATGGGGACCCAAGTTACAGAATGTGCGACGAGGGGAAAGAAACAGCCTACCATATCCTGTGCGAATGTGAAGCACTGAATCATAAAAGACAGGTATTATTTGGGCAACCGGAAATAAGCCCACAGGAATATATCAACTAACCATTCTCGAGGTTATACAGACTTGTAGAAGGAACAAGAGTAATGGGAGGACTGGTATAAAAGATAATGGGAGATTAGGTATAAAAAGCCCAAGAGGATGCATTGCCTCCGGTAGTGAATCAAGACTGCTCCCAGAGAAGAAAAAGAAGACGACGATTCCTAAAGCCCCGCCCAACTACAGATAACTGGAGTGCACTCTTTCAGCAATTTCCCGACAAGAAAATAATATTTACTTAGTATTCGATATCGTTTAGTGGATGATTATGGATGGGCGAATTTGGCTCCTTTTTGTCATTTTATTTTTAATATCTAAAGATAAATTATTTATTTGCCTTTTGAATGAAAAGAAAACCCAAACCGAATTTAACTGTCATTAGTTAGTGCTCGTTCAGTTTTTTTTTTATTTTAGGCATTAACCGGTGAATGTCGACATTCACCAATTTCGAACTTTCACAGTACCATATACATTGTGGGCCCAAGGAAGCGAGGGTTAATAAAAAACGAGACGTAATTTGTTTAATTTAAATTGCGTTAAATCGAAAATTAATAACTAATGTAAACATACTAAATACTTTTGTTAATAAGTCCTGAAAATTAAATTTGTGACGTTCATTGCACTCTAAATAAAACTGAAAAAATGTATTCCACCAAATTACCAAATTTAGATAAACCTTAATAGGGTAAACTATTTTCTTTTTGTGTCACGAAAGTTGTCCTATCATCAAGACAAATATATTTCTGGAACATTATCTCTGTTTAGCAATGTTTAAACATAAAGGGTTTAATTAAAATAAATCAAAAAGGAAAAATTTATATTTTAAATAAATAATTTAAGAGTCGTATTGTCCTTAACACTTTTTTCTTACTTTAGAATAATAATTATATTTAATTTATTACACTTCTTCTCAAAAAAAAACATTATTTTTTAAAATATTTATTTATTATTAAGTAAGATGGCTGTTCTAAGCGTAAGTTGTAGGACGCGTATCATGTGGTTCACCCCACTTATATCACCTTTATCCTTATTGTAATGGCAGCGCTGTGGTGCCGGTGGTCGATAGAATGACCTATGAATAGAATATCTGGTTTGTGTATTTTAACACCTCTTTGAAATGGTAAATGGTACTTAAAGATACATATATTTTTTTAATTTTAATTGTATCTGAGGTTAAATGACCTATGTTAAAGAAACACAAACCTGGCCTTTTTACTCTAACCATTTTTATTCACTTTTAGGACAATTTCTTACACTTTACAATGTGTGAATTTGACTATTTAGTATAAAAAGACTCTTAAGTAACAGAAAGTAATTATTTTAATAATATGAATAAATTTTCTACCTTTTTTACCAAAATCTATTGCCAATCTACGCCCATGAAACTTGAAATTTGATAATTCCCAAATATGGAACCAAATTATTTTTGCAAAAAATGTGGAGTAAAGTCATTCAGTTTTTACCAATACTAGACAATGTAATGCATTAACAATTATTGTATTTAATTTTATTATAGTATATAATCCGTTACTTCAATAATTGTTTAAATTAATCCTATTTAAATATTTTTAAATTAGCGTGTTTGTCAGTTTGTTAAAAATTCTATAGAATAAACAAACTTTAACTGAATTAAGTAAAGTGTATTTACTGTCAGTAAGTATATTTTTTAGGAATCTGTTTTATTAGGGTTATTAAGTAAAATATATAAGTAAAAAAAAATTAGCAACGTTTTTTTCTATCTAAAGTTAAACGATTTTAAAGTTTCCCAGGGCATATTGGGTTTAGTGCTGAATATTTAAATTAATAATGACTTATCAAAAATTTGTAAAATATGCCAATGTTTGCAGAAAATACTTTTATTTATATTAATAATTTTGAATAATTTGTAACAAATATTCCAAATTCTAAATATATCAAAAACAAAATATATAATTACAAGTGCAGGCCATATTAATACAAATTATAAAAATACCTTAAAATCTACACTAACTAATTTAAAATTATTTCTAAAAATGCTAAAAAATACCGATAAATTAAATAAATAAAATATCTGGACATGTTTTCTAAAAAACATTATTATAATATTTTTTTTGTTTTACAATTTATATTTAATCTACTAAAAGAAGCAAAACGTTTAACAAATTAAGTTGTTAAATGTTAAAAAAAGTTAAAAATTAAGCTTTTTTAGGTTCCATTTTTATTTTGGAAATTCAGAATAATATATTGTCTTAAAATTTGAAAGGATATGGGTCGAAAAATTTCGAATATCACGACCAAAAAAAGGCCCAATCAACATTTCAATATTTAATATATAAAATTATATAACAATTAGCTAGTTAATGCTACATAAAGCATGTACAAAGGAAAATAGCACTTCTATGCTAGGCATACAAGCTAGGATTTTTCTTTTAAAGGGTTGCTATTCATAGGCTGATAATCAAAATAAATGAGCCAGTAAGCAATAGTTTTCTTGCAATGTTGTTAATTAATATTGAAGAACATTAAAAAAAAATACTTATAGATCTATTTTTCACAAAATTATTAAATAATACAATTATTTAGAACAAAAAACACCCCCTTTCGTAGGATCCACTATTTCCTTCAGACACTCTGTAGTTGATCTGTTTCTAAAGACAATGCAAAGGGTTTCATCTCGATTCAAAACCGTTAAAAATAGCCATTTTTTGAAATGTTGATAATTATTGCAAAAATATTTTTTATCCATTTCTGTCATTGCAAAACATCGATTTTTTAATTTTTAATTAAATGAGAGATTCTAAAGCATAATCGGATAATTTGTTGCTAAGATAATTGAGTTTTACTGATTTTAGACCCCTAATCTATTAGGCTATATCTTTTTGTTTATAAATATTTTAGGTATAACAGTCTTTTGCTTTTTCGAGAGTTATATTTTACTAATTTAGATCAACAAAATAAAAAACTAATATTTAGTCCATCGTACTTTTTTGTTAATAAACAATTGGAGCCGGAGCGCCCCCTGCATAAGTTAAGAATTTTAAACCAAGAGATATGGAAAGCTGGCTTCAAAACAAATATTTTTGAAAAAAAAGGAAGTCTCTATGTCCAATAGAAATAGAGTTTCCAATTTTTTTTTAAGTAATATTTAAATTGTTTATAATAATTAAAAATTAATTTGGACGGCATTTACTAGTATAATTGGTATAATTCTTAAACTTAATATACCGCACAATAAGAAGTTGTGATATTTGTTGTTTATTGCTAAAAGATGTGTTTAAAGTGACTGATACTTACGTCGGCGCCAGAGAGCTAGTGATGGGGATAGAAGCTCTCGAACTGAAATGCCGAGTCAAAAACTGAAATCGTGAGTTTAAATCAGCGGAGTGCGAACAAAATAGCCATATCTTTGCGAATTTTTATCGGATCAAGCTCTTTTTTTTATCTTGGGTAGCGCAAAAAGGTTAATAATTGATGTTGCATAGAGGTTTTCAAAATTATCATTAATTTAAAAAAAAAATTAATACATGGGTCACAGCTCATTTTTAATGGTAATATTGAAGGCACTTTAGAAATCGGAAAGCCAGATTGGTGTTCATGAATCCTCCAATTAAAATGATATTGGCGAGAGATCAATTAATATAATAATTAACTGGAATTTTAGCTTCAGATTAATTAATTGATATGTCGTCTAATAGGGTTTCGGATAAAAAATTTAAATATAAATAAAATTAACTTTAATTGATTACACAGGCCCACAAAAAAAGTTGTGTGCTGGGTGTGGGAATAGGATTTTCGGGAGTATTTTTTTCCGCTAAACACAAATCTGAACTAAAAATTGGAGGTCAAACAGCAAATAATCAAGAAAAGGCTTAATTTCAAATATTAACGTTTTTTATATTTTTAATGTAAAGCGTCAATATCTTAAAAACTCTTAACGATACACAAAACTTTATAGGACATAAACTATGTATTTTTACAAGACCTTTAATTTAAGTAATATAATTTTTTTCGTCTAAATGCACTATTTTTCGAGTTAAAATCAAATAACCGAAGTTTTATTTTTTTTTAAAAAGGTTCGGGAAAAAAAATTAAAAAAAATATTATTTTTTTATTTTTGAGTGTTTATTGAAATTTTTTAGGAATTTTTTGGAATTTAAAAATAAAATAAGTATCACTTTTTTTAAAAAAAATTTTTTGTTTTGAAGCCAGCTTTCCATATTTCTTGGTTTAAAATTCCTAACTTATGCAGGGGGCTTTCCCGGGAAAACCAATTGTTTTTTAAAAAAAAAAAGTACATTTTTTTCAAGGCTCAAAAGAACGACTTAATATTATTTTTTTTATTTCGTTGATTTAAATTAGTAAAATATAAGTCAAAAAAAAGAAAAAAAAAAAGTTTTAAAACCTAAAATATTTAAAAAAAAAAAGATATAGCCTACTAGTTTGGGGGCTAAAAAAATCAGTAAAACTCAATTATCTTAAAAAACAAATTATCCGATCATGCTTTAGAACCTCTCATTTAATTAAGAATTAAAAAACCAAAAGTTTTGAAAGGGCCCGAAATGGATAAAAATTTTTTAAAAAAAAAATTTTTAAATTTTCCCAAAAAACCTTTATTTTTAACGTTTTTTTTTTGCATTTTTTTCATAAACACATAAACCCCAATCAATTTTACCCGGGGTCAAATTATGGGTTTTTTTTTTAAACCGAAAAAAAAAAAATTTGAACGTATTTTTAAAATTAACAATGGCCCCGCAGAAGCGAAAAACACGTTTTTAGCACATTTAACCCCCCACCGCTGCACACTTTTTTCGAGTCTAAAACTATATGGTCATATTCAGGTAATCACCCTCTACAACTTCTAACACTTTTCAACCTGTTACAAATTAACGTCATAAACAGCCCTTATTTTTACCTACAGACTGGGCTAATAAGCCTGGGCAAACAATGCGCAACAGCGAACTTGATATTTTTGAGGCATTAAGTAGAACACAATTTTTGACGCCCCATTTTAATAATAATTTAAGGTCCTATGAAAGAGATATCTGCATTACCCTGCGCTTTGGGTTTTTAAAATTTAAGGGGAAGAGACTTCCTGAAAAAATTTAATATTAGGGGGAAAGGGGGACTACGTCTATGAATAGGATAAATAATGGAAGAGGAAAGATCAATGATGTGGAGAAGAAATAAAATTAATGGAATACTGTGCTCTGGGGCACTTCAGCACTGACCTGATGGAAACTAAAAAAGTGACCATCTACAGTAACTGTAAAGTAATTAGAAAAGTAACTGAAGAACCAGGGACTAAGTTTATAAGGTATAATAACTGTGTGTTAACTTCTTTTTATTAGTCATCGGAAAATAATTAAACCTACTATTAAAAAGATAATTCTTTTCTTGATAGGAATCGTTTCCAGGTAATACATGAGTTGGCTGAAGCGTCCTGCTTAGGACCGATTTTTAACTCTGCTTTGGAAAATCCTTACTCCATTATTTTTTAAATATTTTATTTTTTTTTTTTTTTTTATTAATATTATTAATATTAATAAATAAAACATCAATAGATACGACTTTTGCAACATTTCATTTTAAATCAGTTTAACCACAGTGGACAAAAAAATTTTTTAAATTTCCAAAAGATAGAAAAACATCAAAAAAAATTTTACAAAACATGTATACAAAAAAAATTTAATTTATTTAAGCTTAAAGCAGCCAAACAGTTTTTAATAGCGTGTGTTGCCGCCCCTTGCTATAATTACAGCTTCCATTTTTTCGAAGGCTTCTAAAAAAAGGGTTTTTGGGGGTATTTCTTGCGGCATGTTTTCCCCCAAAATCAAAAAAAAATTTTGAAGATCATCTAGTGTTCTTTTTTGGTGCCGGATGTTGCTGAATTTTTTCCTCCTAAAAGGGCCAGAATTTCATCGGGTTAAATCCGGGAGTGCAGGCCAATTTAAGGTGGGTATCTCGACCCTTCAAGTACTACCGAACCTCAGCAGGTGGACGAGCATTATCAGGCATTAAAATTATTGACCCCTATAAAACATATAGGGCACCCATGGGGGTTTAGGATATCGGTTATGTACCTGTCAGCATTTAGTCTTCCATCATTTACTGGTGCTAACTCCGTACGACCCACGGTGGGGTATTGAAGGGGAAAGTGGCCAAAAAAAAAATATTACTAAATTAAATATTTTATTTAAAATAACATCTTGATGGACCTGCCAAAAAAAGGCATACTGATAATCCCCCCCCTTTTTTTCTTTATACTGGATCGTACAGTTTTTTATTGGGTCTATTGTAAACAGTTTGTGTATGATCTTTTAAAAAAAATTAAAATTTAAACAGAAAATAGAGAATATTTATTTATTTGTTTAACGCTTTTTTACGATGGCTAGCACTTTAAAGGGGGGTTTTAAAATGTATATATCTCGATTTATTTAATGTTGTTTTGATAAAAAAATTTTTTATTATTTTTTTTTTTAAGCAATTTATTATTATTTTTTTTTTTTAAATTATTAATACTCTAAGGATTTTATTATACTTCCAAGCTCTTCCAATGGCTTATCTAAATTTTTACATTTATATACAACACATCAATAAAGAAAAACAAAAAAAAAACCTTTTTGGAAAAATTTCGGATAAGACATTTTTTAATTGTTTAAATATAAGGGTATCATAAACTAATAGATATGAAAATATA